>BMAU01009706.1:0-40677 GCA_019973935.1 Trichonephila clavipes | reverse complement strand
AATTATGCGTGTGTCATTGCTCCCCTCGAAAAAGAAGACAGCGCCCCGCTGTCATTTTGTTCAAGGGTCTTTATTCTGGAACGAGTGATGGGTCCTTGTACTTCGTAAGTCACGGCTGATAAACGGCGTAGCACCTGATACGGTCCGAAATACCTTCTTAAGAGTTTTTCGGAGAGACCGACTTTTCTCACTGGAGTATAAACCCATACGAGATCTCCGGGAGCGTAAGATACCATTTGGTGTTTGGAATCGTAACGTCGACGATCTTTGTCTTGAGCTCTCAGAGTGTGCACTCGGGCTAGCTGTCGTGATTCTTCGGCTCTGGCTGCTATCTTGGTGATGTTATTGTCATCAAAATCGTTAGGACAGAATGGTAGCATTGTATCTAGTGTCGTTTCCGCTTCACGACCATGAAGTAAAAGAACGGCGTAAAACCTGTGGTCTCTTGTTTAGCGGTATTATAAGCGAAGGTTACAAATGGTAGAATTTCATCCCAATTTTTCTGCTCTACATCCACATACATTGACAACATGTCGGCCAAGGTCTTATTGAAGCGCTCCGTCAGTCCATTTGTTTGGGGATGATACGTCGTTGTGAAACGATGATCAATGTTATACAAGTCGACGAGAGAGGAAACAAGTCTGGATCGAAAGACGGCTCCACGATCTGTGATAATTACTCGAGGAGCTCCATGCCTGAGGACAATTTCTTCAAGTAAGAACTTCGCTATTTCGTCGACTTCAGCTGTCGGCAAGGCTTTTGTTGTTGCATATCGTGTTGAGTAATCCGTGCAGACTATTATCCATTTGTTTCCATGAGCAGACTTTGGAAATCTCCCAAGGAGATCAATTCCAATGCGATGGAAAGGAGCTATAGCTGGAGGGATGGGAACTAAACGTCCAGGTGGTCGTTGAGGAACGGATTTTCTCCTTTGGCACTCCCGACAATGCATGACATACCGAACGACATTTCGGTACATTCCCGGCCAGTAAAATCTCTTGCGAATCCTGTCATAAGTTTTCGCGAAACCAAGGTGTCCTGCGGTGGGGGCGTCATGAAAGTGCCTTAGTATGTCTGCTCGTAGATGTTTAGGAATGACTGGCAACCACAACTTTCCATCTGGATCAAAATTCTTCCTGCAAAGGATACCGTCGATAAATCTGAATTCTTCGTTTTTGGATGAGTTGCTCAAAAGTTTTAATTTCGCAAGGTCTTGATCCTTTTTCTGTTCCATCGCAAGGTTCATACTCGTCGTGACTGCTAAAAATTTGTCTGGTGTTTCCGTTTCCTCTTCCACTGGATTTCTCGAAAGAGCGTCGGCGTCACTATGCTTCTTACCGGTTTTATATTTTACGTCAAAATCATGCTCTTGAAGTCGGAGGGCCCATCTGGCAAGCCTTCCTGAAGGATCCTTTAAATTCATGAGCCAGCACAAGGAATGATGGTCAGTTACAACAGTAAAGTGTTTTCCGAATATGTACGGCCGAAATTTGTTGGTAGCCCATACGATGGCAAGACATTCCCTTTCTGTGGTGGAATAATTCTTTTCGGCTTTTGTCAGAGTTCTAGAAGCGTATGCTATAACTTTCTCGACATTATTCTGAATTTGTACTAGGACAGCTCCGATACCGTACCCGCTTGCATCAGTATGGATTTCTGTAGAAGCTCTTTCGTCGTACATCCCCAATACTGGATCCGAAGTAAGTGCTTTCTTAAGACTGTTAAATGCTTCTACCTCTTCAGGACCCCAATGAAACTCCACGCCACTTTTCAGCAACGACTGCAAAGGTTCGGCGAGATAACAGAAACCTTTAATAAATCTTCTAAAGTATGAACAAAGGCCAAGAAAACTTCGTATGTCATGTATATTCTTTGGAGTGGGAAAATTTCTTACGGCTTTTATTTTGTCGGGATCGGGACGAACGCCATTACTAGATACAAGATGGCCCAGAATCTTTACTTCTTGGGCAGCAAAAAGACACTTCTTTGAATTTAATTTAAGACCAGCTTCCTGAAGACATTTTAGAACAAGTCTTAATCGTATAAGATGGTCTTCAAAAGTTTCTGAGAACACTATTATGTCATCTAGGTAACAAAGACACATAGTCCATTTAAAATGGCGTAGCAAATTGTCCATCATTCTCTCGAAGGTCGCAGGTGCATTACAGAGACCAAACGGCATGACTTTAAACTCGTATAAGCCTTCGGGGTAATAAATGCCGTCTTTTCACGATCCGCTTCGTCTATTTCTATTTGCCAATAACCAGATCGGAGATCCATGGAAGAAAAGAACATGGCACCTTTCAGACAGTCGAGCGTATCGTCAATACGAGGCAGAGGATAAACGTCTTTTTCGTGACGCTATTCAGCTTGCGATAATCGACGCAAAAACGCCAACTACCGTCTTTTTTCTTACGAGCACAATGGGTGATGACCAAGGACTTTCAGAGGGTTGGACGATACCTTCATCAAGCATTTTCTGAACCTCTTCATGAATGATGCGTCTTTCAGTCGGCGAGACTCTGTAGGCTCGTTGGTTGATTGGAGCATGATCACCAGTAAAAATCCTGTGTTTCACATTCGTCTTCGCGGCTGTCGACTTGTCGGTCTTCGTGAAAAGCCCAGAAAATTTCCGGAGTAGTTCGGATAGCTTGTTTCTCTGTTCGTCACTTAACTCGGGTGACATCATTAACGAACAATTCATCTGTGACTCCGAAGTTTCTTGCTGGTCATCCAAGCAACCCGATGTGTCGGAAATAACACATAGATGCCCTTCATTTAGTGGTTCAGCTTGGCCTATGCACATTCCTCTAGGGATGATTTGGTTTCGGAACTGCAGGTTGGTAACCCAGACATCACTTTTTCCGTTACGATATGTGGATACCATGGACGGTGTAGCAATATTTTTCTCGAAGAGCAAATGTTTGCTGCCGTCTAGAACTACATTTATGTCTCCTCGGGTTTGATATCCTGATACTGTTATTCTAGTTAAAGAATGCGGCTTAAGTGTATAGTCCCTGGTGGCATACAAATTCCAGGCGTCAGGCGCTGTGGAGTCTCGACAGATGTCTTCTAGAACAAGTTCATTTTGTCCACAGTCTATAACGGCTTGAGACGCCTCTAAAAAGTCCCATCCTAGGATGACGTCATGGCTACAATGTGATAAAACAATAAATTCAAAAGGCAGTTCTCGATTGTTTATACGGACACGTAAAACACATTTCCCTATCGGCCGAACAAAATTTCCATCCGCAACTTTCAGCATAACGCTCTTGGCATCAGCAAACAGAACTTTCTTTAAAAATCGGCGATACTTATCGGATATGACAGAAAACGATGCCCCAGAATCTACTAGAGCACGTATCGGCTTCTTATCTATTATTACGTCTAGTTGGTTACCAGTCATCTTGGCGGTCGATGGAGGATTTCCAGTACACGCGGCCTCACCTCCTTGGAAGGTCGCTCTCCTTAGTTTTCCTCGCTCCTACGGCCTGGCGACTGACTGGATCGGCGATATGGCGACGGGGATCTGTAACGACGTATTGGGGATCGGCCTCTCGTGGGACTTGGCGTAAAACGGCGAGAAGAGTTTGGTCGGCGTATTTCTTCTTCAGTGCCAATGTCGTCGAAGTTCCGTCGGCGGTTTCGAGAGTTGTCAAAGACAGCCTTTCTCTCTCGGCAGTAGCGCATTACATGTCCAGGACGTCCGCAGTGGAAACAAACAGGTCTGTTGTCAGCCGTTCTCCACACATCTGTTTTTCTTGGTTCAGGTGGGAATTTCTGAACAGGAGCTCTGTATTTCCTGGTTACAGCGGCGTATGTTGGTCGTGGTCTAGTTTCTGTAGGTTTTGTTGACACTGGGGCCAAAACCCTTTCAACTTCGTCTTGAACGATCTCTTCTAAGGATTGGGGATCGGAGTCCAAAGATTCTTGCGTCTGGTTAACTAGTCGATGGACTTCTTCTCGTACGATTGTGCGAATAAGAGAGACCAAATCAGTCTCATCCGTCAGGGATGCAACCGGTACGACGTTTGGAAGCCTTTCAAATCTCGGTCGACCAACTCTCTTCTGCTTCATATCTTCGATATAGTTGCACCATTTGATAAAACTTGCTGTGTCGTTGATTTCTCTCGTCAACAGGGCCTGATAAATATCCTCAGCAACACCTTTCATTAGGTGTGACACTTTTTCGTCTTCTTTCATCAGAGGATTTACTTCTTGGCAAAGTCCTAATACACTTTGTATGTAAGACTGTGTACTCTCGCCTGAACGCTGGGCTCGGCATTTTAGTTGTTCTTCTGCCCTTCTGGTATATTTTTGACGGTCACCGAAAAGTCCACTTAGTCCATTTTTAAACGCTTCCCAGGAATCTAAGGCGTCTTCGTTGTTGACATACCACTGTCTCGCAGTACCGTCAAGAAAGAAATAAACGTTAGCCAGGCACATCATGTCATCCCACTTGTTAAAGTTGGCTACTCGATCGTACTCTTTAAGCCATTTGAGAGGGTCTTCCCCAGGCGCTCCTCGGAAGGTCGATGGGCTCCTCCATTGCTGTAACGAAGGTGTTACTACAGCGGGCTTGGCTTCTTGCTCGGTCGGCATTTTTGTCCTCTTCCTACTATTTTCTTTTAACAGTCCGAATTCGGGGATAATCCTCTTAACCGGAGGCTCCTGCGAAGGTTGTCACTATTATCCACGTTTGACGTAATTGTACCCCGCGCCTCCACCAAACTTGTCACGGAGTTCGAAAGAAGTACACAGTTCAATTAAACAAACAATTAGATTTATTCTAACGCTGGGAGCTCGATACAACACTGGACTGAGAACATGCCCAACTGGCGATGAACTCTGCTTTTATACACTTCGGAATATTCGAGAAATACCCAGTATGCACTCTAAAGAATGATCTGGATTCATCTAGAACCTAGAGAAACAATACATTAAAAACGGAAACAAAATTCCAGTCTTTGGATAAATCTGCCGGGGCCGGGATTCGAACCCGAGACCTGAGGAAGTTCAGTCCAACGCTCTGCCAACTCGGCTATCGGGACTTGTAGCAAATTATGCGTGTGTCAATAGTGTTGGATGTATTTTTAAGTTAACATCTTGTTAACATTGCATAAATTGTAATCTTATTTCATGCTTATTTTTCATTGTATATTTGTAGCAGTTTTGTCATATTGTGTAATTTAACTATTTAGTGTTAAGTGTCAATGTTAATAGAAGTAATTGTTATTTAGAATTTGTGATGAAAGTATTTTCTTTGTGATGCATTTGAACTCATTGTTTATTTATAATATGTTATTTAGAATCATTACTCTTCTAATTTAATAATAAAGATTGATAAATGTTTTGCAATGTATATTATCTGAGTATTTTAAATGATGAGCATTTCATTGAATGCTTTATTTGAAACATTTATTTTAAATTGTAAGTGATTTTTGCATTTAAATTTGTTGATTTTTAAAATAGTATGTGTGTGTGGATACTTTTATAAGAGTTTAAAATTATTTTAAAATGTTGACAAATACATGTACATGTTCAGCATTTTTCAGTCTGTATAATTTATGTAATTTAGTTCATTACATATTTGTAACAATTTTATCTGAATAAAATATGCGTCATTACTTGGTTGATTTTCATTAAAAATTTTTCAAATATAAAATTCTGTACATTCTATAAATTGCAAAATTTTAAAGACCTAAATTTTAAAGGAAATCATAAATTAAACTAATAGCTTAGTGAATTTTATAATATTTATGTATTAAAATAAGACAATATGAATAATTTTATAAAGAATTGGTTTTATATATTTATATATATTAAAAGGAAAAAAAATTTCTTTGATGAAGAGCTCATTTTTCTAGAAATTAAGTTATTGTAAATACTGTATGTATGTATATATATATATATTCCCTTTTTGTTTGTTTAAAATTCACTTCAAAATTTCACTTATACATTCTTGCACTTAACTTGCATGCAGAAAATTGTATTCATAACTATTTAAGCTGCATTGTTCAATCTTGCTCTAAAGATTTAAAAGAAAAATTATACAAATTTATAAACCAGATTTTTTTTTAAAATCTGTTAATCGTGAAATTTTTTAAGGTATTTTTAAAAAACATTTTCAATTAAAATATTAGTATTGGGAACACAAATTTACATAACTTGATAAAACATTGTTGGAAATACAGATACCTAATTGATTAATATATTTTTCATAAATGAAAATTTGCAAAATGCTTAGCTGGCATATTATGTCAAAGATTTATGTTTCTTTTCTTAACCCCTTCAAGAGCTGACAGATAGATATTATGTGGATTTATCATTTTAAGAAATTTACTATTGACTATGTACAAAATTCTTTGTTTCATACATCACACATATCTTAAAGTTTTGATTTTTGAAAAATGAAATAAAATATGCACATCTCATCTAATGTTTAATTTAAAATTTATATTAACATTTATTATTAGTATTGAAAATATTAAACCTCAAGAATCATTGGTCTTAGTAAAATGTTCTTTAATTGTTGATATTCATACGAAATTGGTTTATTTTCTCTTGTGGTGAACAGAAATTTGTTTCAGTATACTAAGTTTTAAATGCAATAGCTTTTATTCTTAATTTTTAGTTTATCACTGCGATCATTTTGAATATCTAATCATCATATTGTATTGTATTGATTGAAATAAAATTTACTCTTAAAATTAAACCATTTAAAACTTATCACTTGATATATTATTTTAATTTAATAATAGTAGGTAAAAAATATAAAGTCTTCATGGATTACTAGAATAATAAATGAAAATTGAGATGAAATGAATAACTTCAAAAATTATTTTTTTACTTCCAATAAAAAAGGAATATATCTGTTTAGCATAAAAAATTTGTTTGATTATTCAACAAAAATTAGAATTTAAAGATTTAATTTATTAATTAAATGAATAATAAAAAGAAAATGAATGAGCTATAAGTAATTCCAATTGGCACTGAAGTTGCTTTTTGGAGAACGACTATATGAATTGAGGATAATCATAAAGTATATATATATATATATATATCACAGTTTTTTAATAAATATTTTATCAGAACTATATGAAACTTGGAGTATTTACGTACTTTGAATTAAATAGTGTAGAAAATAATACTTAAAACTTTCTTTATAAAGGGTGTTTTTTTGAGAGGTATAGAACTTTAAATTGCAATAAAACAACGATGTATTATTCGATTGATATGAATTATTTTTTATTCGAAAGATAATCTTGTGGCATTACATTTTAAATATGATTTCTGGCATAGGGCTGGCTCGGATGTAGTCCAATCTGGACGTCCAATTTTCGATGACTTTTTCCAACATTTGTGGCCGTATATCGGCAATAACACGGCGAATGTTATCTTCCAAATGGTCAAGCGTTTGTGGCTTATCCGCATAGACAGTAGTATATATTGTTGGTATCTGGACTAAACACCTATCGAAAATTTTTTGCTAGTAGCTGGATTAAAAAATCAATTGACACTGTTGGTATCTGGACTAAACACCTATCGAAAATTTTTTTGTTAGTAGCTGGATTAAAGAATCAATTGATTTCAAACTAACTTTAAAAAATGTTTTCGAATACCTTCAACAGAATGTGCTTTGTTTAGACAATAACTTCTCTAAAAACAAATTATTAAAATTCTTATTTTGTATTTTTTAAAAAAGAATATGTTGCATTCGAATTAATTTTAAGTTATGTCAGAATTTTGTTTCAAAAATATTATAACATATTGGTATTACAAGCTTTTGATACCTTCAATAGATGGTGCTTTTTGCTTAAACAGTTGGTATCTGGACTAAACACATATCGAAAATTTTTTTGCTAGTAGCTGGATTAAAAAATCAATTGATTTCAAACTATATATATATATATATATACTGTTGGTATCTGGACTAAACACCTATCGAAAATTTTTTTGTTAGTAGCTGGATTAAAGAATCAATTGATTTCAAACTAACTTTTGGAATTGTGTAAGCAATATATTTTGCAATCATGTTCAATTTAGAAGGAGCAGGTGAGGATATTTCTTGCTCCGCTTCAGTTTCTTGCAAAAGCTCCTTGGGAATCTCAAATGGCGGGGGGAGGTGGTTGCATCAAACGCTGATATTTTGGTATCCAGTGAGATAATAGTTTGGCTTTCATGTCATCTGGTGTTTCCTCTTCATTCAATATCTTTGAAATATTATCCTCAACTCTAATTTCTGGTTTATTAAGCTCATAGTATTCAGACACAAGGTCTTGAGGAACTAACGCCATTTTTCTAGCCATTCTGTCAAATTCGTTTTCCTATTGTTTTCCCCAAAAGACCACCAACAAAGCTCAAGACAGCAGGAAGAACGAGAGGTAAAAAACCTCCGGTTTGATTTGTGGTTAATAACTTACGCTTTCGACCAAGGGATATACTTCTGTCAGCTAACTGGCGAATGGTTCTCTTGTAGCGACACAATCGTTTGACATTTGCTTTCGGGACGTTACCTGCTAATACATTTTGACATATTTCGCACAGTGTTTTTATCTGTTCATTGGTGGCGCTCTTCAGTATAGCATTTCTTTGTTGAGGACTCGCCGCAGATAAAACATGTAACAAGTGCACGTGTTGTCGGATTCGATTCATTTTTCTTCTGGGACAAAAACCCAATTAATACCTTTTTGATCGGGAAAAACAGATTGTCGCAATCTCTGTTCTTCATCCGTAGTTGGAAAGCAATCTACTAGTAAGAACTGATATTTTTCTGCTGTTGCCTTTTTATAGGCATCCATGAAAAATTTGGAACGGTCAGGGAACACTTGTCTGCCAAAGCACGCAATTTGAGATTGATCTCTGTTGTTTCGAAAGAGTATTATATAATGTGCATTCAGGCTGATGTCTCTGGCAACTTTAACACGAGGAAAAAGATTCTGTGTTATCAAACTTTTTTCGTCGGCCCTTGGTAATCCAGATACGAATTTGATACTTTTCTCAGTGTAGAACCACGGTTGAAATATCTTATAACACCATACTACCTTTTTAATCGGAAGTTCATAAACTTGCTCAGAAATAATTCTTCGAGCTAAATGAGTTTTCCCGCTTTGACTCGGTCCATTTATTATCATTGAAGATGGGAATTTGAGTCGTAGAAACATTGTTTAAACACTTGTAGTAACTGAAGCAGTTTCAAATTTTAACACACTTCACACACTCTTCTGAATTCCCTTTTTGTTAATTGAACACCTAGAATCTCAGGGATAGGATCCACAGTTCGGTTGGAGAAAAAATAGCGTAAGTCGAATACCTGTTTTTTATTTTTAAAGCAAACATGAAGAAAAATTTTTCGTCCGATATGTTTGGAAAGTATGCATGAGGTGTTAGAGATATTCACTTTTTGAGATGATTCCAAAGACGTTTGTGCTTGTAAATAGATAAACACTACGAGCTCAACAATAACAACTGTCAGCAAAACAATAATGTTATACCAGTTTTGTTTCATTGTGTACCTTTTTAGAAGACTTATTCTTGAATGAATACAATTATGGTGAGAACTTACTTATATATTCACAAAATACGCTTCTTATCTAATCATCCAACATTTTTTTTTTTTACTGAGGTCGAATCTGTAAAACAGAAAAATAATCCATTGCATAGAAATTCCAATAACTTAGCGTCTATTAGGTTTGAACCAAGAAAAAGAATCGATTACATAGAAAATCGAGTTCTTTGCTTCCATGCAATCGATTCTCTACTAGCTAAATCTAAAATAGTTATTAACATTTTCGTTAAAATTATTTTTCACTCGGGCGTCTCTTATAAGAAAAGTTTCTCTACATAAAATAAAATAGAATAGTTTTGCAGCCTCTAATGAATGACATATTTTAAGCATTGATTAAAGTTAGTTTGAAATCAATTGATTCTTTAATCCAGCTACTAGCAAAAATTTTTTCGATGGGTGTTTAGTCCAGATACCAACAATATATACTACTATAGACCCATGACTTTACATAGCGCCACAGAAAATAGTCTAGCGGTGTTAAATCACAAGATCTTGGAGGCCAATTCACAGGTCCAAACGTCTTTCAATCAATCGATTGTGGCACGATCTGTGTGACATGTTGCGCCGTCTCGTTGGAACCACAGCTCCTGGACATCATGATTGTTCAATTCAGGAATGAAAAAGTTAGTAATCATGGCTCTATACCGATCACCATTGACTGTAACGTTGTGGCCTTCATCGTTCTTGAAGAAGGATTCCACCAGCCCATAAAGCGCACCAAACAGTCAGTTTTTCTGGATGTAACGGTGTTTCGACATTCACTTGTGGATTAGCTTCACTCCAAATGCGGCCGTTTTGTTTGTTGACGTAGCCATTCAACCAGAAGTGCGCTTCATCGCTAAACGAAATTCGCTTATGGAAATCGCGACCATTATTTTCGAAATAAAATTGCACAATTTGAAAGCGTTGTTCAGGCGTGAGTCTGTTCATGATGAATTGCCGAACCAAACTGAGAATAAATCACTTGACAGCTGTTAAATCGGTCGCCATCTTGGAAAGTAATGCCAACTTAAACTTCTCTACCTGGAAAAAAACACTCTGTACTTGTGGCCGGCGTGTCATGAGTTTGAGCTTAGAACCGCTGAAGACCCACCGTGTAGGGAAGTGATGCGCATTAAATATGTCGTGGCTCAAAAGTCTTCCCGTTCGTGCGCGGAAGTAAGGATAAATGGTGTCAGCTCAGGTATCATCCTCGTCACTTGACAATGGTTCAAAATTACGAGGTCCGTCACCAAAAGCCCTCGAGAAGCTGAAAAGTGCACCGTTAATATTCAGTCATTCAATTATCTTAATTTACGTCACACTGTCAGACAGCACGTGTGCTATTGTTGATGAATCCCGTAATCTTGAACCATGGTCAAGGGACGAGGATGACATCTGTACTAGCACCACTCTTCAAACTTTTACTCCAACGAGAAGAATTTGAGCCCCGACAGATTTAATATGCATCAGCCTCTCTGCACGGGGGATCATCTGTGGTACTAGGACTCGAACTTGAAACTCAACAACGTCGGTCACGAATTTGTGACCATGACCACTCGGTTTCTACGGCCAAAAACAAAGTTTCCTGTGTGAATGAGTGAGTGAATATTAACTTCACACTATTGAGCTACACAAGGGCTTTTGGCGATGAATCTCGTCATTTTGAGCCATGGTCAAGTAACGAGGACCACACCTGAACTGGCACCCCCTCTCCTAACTTCCACACCACACCGATAAGAGGACATTTGAGTTTCGACAGGTTTAACATGTATCGGCCCCTTTTGCACGACGAAACTTCACCGGTACTAGTCTCGAACTCACAACACGCCGGCTACGAGTCCGCTACCTTGACCACTAGGCTACCGTGGCCGCTAAACGAAGTTTAGAATCAATATAAGTAAGTAATATAACAGTCTGTTGGCAACAGCTTCCGTAGTTTAAAATTGCGATCGGATAACGTGGGCATACTTTGAGAAGGATAATTTCTGGTAAGTGTTACAATTAATAAATTTTTTGATCCAGTCTCTTACTACTTAATTTTATAGAAAATGATGAATTCGAGTTTGAAAAACTGATACAGGAATTACTCTTATGGGAAAAATAGAAAGTGAACAGAAGCGTGGAATTTATTTTATTAAAAAATTTGAAGTGAAGAATTGGGAAAATTATGAACTATGAATAATTCAACATGAATTTTTAAAAATTAAATCGAATGCCTTGTTCGGTGTGTTAGCTTTTATTTTTGAATTGATTTAGTAAGGTATCAAAACTTCGTGTACACTTATTTATTGAGAATCCTTTAGGAAACTGTACTGGAATTCAATGAAGGCATAAAAATATAGAAGTTTTACTGAAATGCATAATTATTATTTTCCGAGATTTTAATTCTTCTGTAAAAGATATTTTTCAAACTAAGTTATTCTTAGATTCAGATTGAAGGCAAAATTTCTTTATATTATATAGCTTAGAATTTAATTTTTATAATTTAAAATAAATTAATATATTCTTACTTATTGAAAGCCCTCTGTATTTTGAGAATTATAGTTCTTTAATACCTGAAAAGCATTTTCCGATGTTTTAAATTTTTAACTGGAAAAAATCCCTTAATTTTATATAAATTTTAAAATTTTATATTCTGAAAACTTATAACTACTTTGGCGACACTGTTCTTAGACAATTGGAATAAAATCCATGGCAATGTTGAAAGAATTATATAATTCTTTGAGCTGACTATTTTTTTTAAAAGTAAGTTTTAATTTGGAAATCTTTTCGTTTTTTTCGGTAGAAATAGGTAAGCATTTATTTTTTACATCGGTAAGCATTTTGGAATTTCATACATGTTTTAGGAGTTGGTTCAAATACAAGTTTTTTTCGCGATAAATTAAATTATTATCGTTAATACTTTGCTAGAGTTTTGATTACTAGTGACATATAATACAAACTGAAGAATAATAAGCAGATATGAGAACCGAAGCCTAGCTCACTAAATTCTCATAAGCTATGAGAATTTTCACTTATAATTTATTGTAGTTCAGCTTTTAATACCCAACACAGTTGTCTTCGGCATTAAAGAGGAGGGCTGCGGTAGCCCAGTGGTCAAGGTATCGGATCATGGTAGACATGTAGTTAAGGTGTCGCTCTTGTCACTTACCATGGTTCAAAATTATGAGGTCTGTCGCCAAAAGCCCTCATGTAGCGGAACAGTGCGACGTTAATATTCACACATTCGGCATTGAGGGTCACAGACTTGTAGCTTGCGTGTCATGAGTTTGAGCCTAGTGCCGCTGAAGACCCACCGTGTAGAGGAGGCCGATGCACGTTAACTCTGTCAAGGCGCAAACGTCCTCCCATTGGTGTGTGGAATTTAGAAGAGTGGGTTGCCAGCTCTGGTGCTGTTCTCAGTAGAAAAGAATTTCTGTCGAGTTGTTTGTTAAAATACTGGAGCAACTAAATACGCCCACTAAATAGTGGTCATTTGGTACACACTGAGGTCTTAAGACTTTCTGAGGCATTAAGAGGCTTTATGCAAAATAAGGGCCCCACTTGGGACTTTTTTTGAGTAACCATTATACAACATACAACTTTAAATGCATGTACAAACTGTAATGCGCAACAAATAAATATGCGTGACTTGCAATATCACAAACAGACGTCTTTCGACTAAATGATTAATGGTGTACAGGCCATAGGCCTAGGCCCAGGGGCGTAACTACCGCCGTATCATGATACGGAGCCTCCAACGTGTGTAATTACAATCTCACTAACAGGGCTCTTATATCTAAAAAAGGGCCACGAAGGAGTTTTGATACAGGGCCCCTCACAGCTACCTACGCCAGTGCCTAGGCCTAAATACGGACGACAAATATGCTATAGTAATGCAGTCTTGAGATTGTAGCCAGTTGGCATATAGTTCAAAATTCCGAGTTTCCTGGAGAATGTCTGAGAATTTGACGGTTAACTATTCGGACCAGGATATTACTGAGGATAAGTTGAGAACAATATAAGGCACCTAGCCCAAGGCCCCGGGTCCACACTTTTAAACGCCATTGTTTGATCTATCGAGGTCCGATTTTCTCGTTTTAGTGTGGTGTAGAAGTTTGCAAAATAATACACCTGCTCAGTGTATTATCTTTGTCAATTTTCTGTGTTTAAAATTACGAAGTCCGTCGAAAACAATTTACGCGTTACTTCCAAATGCGACTTTAATAATTATTCAATGGCTGCGAAGAAACAATATTGGGGATTTAGTGTTAATTCTACATTCGTATTGGACAAGTAATATAATTTTTTTTAAAAATCAATTCCTATACTTAGAACAACAAAAAAAAAATCATTTTAGCTACCTTTATTAAATAGTTACAATTAATATATACATATTAATATCGTATTGTCATCCAAAACAATCGTGAATATAAAATTTCAGTTCAACTGAATGCTTTAAAGCGTGAGAAGAAAACCTTTTCAAGTTTTGACCTAAGTCGCCAAAAGGATCACTAAGTCACCAACGTGGCTGCATTTTTAATTCTTTGAATAATTAGTTTAAATTAATTTTTATTAATTATATTTAAATTACTGTATTGTCATCCGAAATTTTCATGTATATAAAATTTCAACTCAATTGAGCGCTTTAAAGTGTATTTTATTAACGATTGAAAATTCCACCATGATAGATAAATAGAGAGTGTGAGCTAATAGTAGGAATTGAAAAATATGAGAGTAACTTAACGTTTAATAAACTTGAAAGTTATTTTAAGCTTTTTCGCGTACAGTTTTGGAGAAGTACTATAAATTTTGAATTCATTTAACATTGTATAATTAATTAAATTAGTCATCAATAAATATGTTTAATTGCAATTTAATTTGCACAAAATACCTTCAATGTGCATTGAATCTGAATACTAAAATTTCTCACAATTGAGTTAAAAGGCAAATAATTTGTAAAAATAGATTGAATATTATAAATACAAAACTTCTGCAGCTCTAAATCTTTGATATATGAGATGGTTTCTCCTTTGGGTTAAAAAAATTTCAAACTTAAGCAGACTGATGGAAAAAGAGGAAGTGTAGAATCACGCGTTCAAATAAGTAGTATATTTTCAAAGTTATGTATAATTAATAATTTTAGTTATAATCTAATAATTTATGAAGGCGATATAACAGTTTATAAAACTTAATTGGTTTCAGTTTTGAAATCTTATAACCTTTTCGGTTAAAATGAATAGAATGCAGATTGGAGCGCTTTCGGGCAACTGTTAAAATAAGGGAGTGACTTAACTATCTTATAAGGGTTACCAGAATAAAATCTATATCAGATAAAAGTTACCAAATTTGGTACGTACCCTATACTTTATTTTAACCAACGGTGCCAACTGACAGATGTAGCTGCATTAGCCTAGTGGCTATGGTCACGAAATCGTGATCGGCATTGCTCGGGTTCGAGTCCAGGCACCACTGAAGAACCTCCGTGTACATTTAGAAGCCTTTCAAGGGGGCTCATCTTCTTTAGATGAGTACGAGTGTCATGACTCCAGGTTACCCTAGTGATCTTATCTATTTTCGACCCCCTTCTTGTCATACATTTTTTTTTTTTTTCGGTTTAGACCACAACTTAAAAGATAAACTGTACATGTATAAATTTTTTATTTATATATTTTATGTATTTTTGAAATTTTAATATTCTGTGGCACAGTTCATATAGCCGAAAATGGCTCTGGTGCCATTAAATTCTAAATTCACTCACTCCCAGTACGTGTAGAAGTGGTTGATTCACGTTAAGGGACCGTGGTAGACTAGTGGTCAAGTTGGACTCGGCTGGCATGTTATGAGTTTGAGCCTAGTGCTGCTGAAGATCTGCAGTGCAGAGGGGGCTGATACGCGTTAAAAATGTTGATGCTCAAATGTACCTATTGGTGTAGGGCGGAAGTAATGAGAAGAGGTGCTAGCTCAGGTGTTGTACTCGTCACTTAACCAAGGTTCAAAACTGTGAAGTGAAAACTTAAAATATTACTGTTTAAAAGCAATTGACGAAAAGGTACATATTTAACAAAAACACTATTTAATCCTTAAGAAGTTTTGGCACTTACGTATTATACCGTCGATCAACTTCTTCAAATCAAAAATTGTCGCCAAATGCCTCGATATACAGCCAAAAGGGGGAATCACACCCAAACATCTAACCAAACAATAATAATTGCAGCTGTTACAACGTAACAAAAAAGACCATTTCTCTTTAGAGAAATATTCACACTTTGGACACAACACACCAAATATGGCGGACATATATATATAATATATATATATATATATAGTTACTGAAGCAGTCCTTCATTGGCGAGAACACAGGGTTTCTGGTGAAAGACGCCAATTGCTCTTCTGCTGTACACAAGTGACGCTGCGTACCATTCTCCTTCCCTTCCCATTTTGGTAAAAATGTAACTTATCTATTATAAGGTTTTTCAATTTAAACTTATTTTGTAACTAAGTCCTGTCTCCGCGCTGAAGAAGAAAATTATGTGACTAAATTTTAAAATAAAGCCAAAAGTAAAAAATTAACTTTGTGTTTCTGTTCAATCGCGTTGTGTGTGTGAGGTGTTTTCTATACATTGTGATTTTTTGAATTTGCAAGTGACACTTAATTGCTCTGTCTAAAAATAATCCACTATACGATCGGTAACTCCATAACAGCGGCATTTAGCGAAATTTGTGGTCAACGGTATAGTACGTAAGCACCGAAATTTGTATGTTAAAATACAGCTTTAGATAAGTCTTCTCAATTTCAAGAAATCTTTTGAAATTTTAAAATGGTATTTATATTACCATTCACGACACGTTACCCATTTTGATTCAGCTTCTAAATTCTATGGAAGAAAATAAAACTGTAACATTCAGGTGCCAGCGGAAGTATTTATTCCGTCAACTTGTAAAACATTGGAGCATTTTTAAGACTGAGAAAAGCCTATATTTTTTGTGTGCCGAAAGAAGACAGGTAGTTTCGGTGAGCTAAATTCGAAATGGAGAAAAAAGGTTTTTTTTTTTGCCGAAAAAAAGAACAAAAGGAATGGAAAGATCGATAAAGGCAGCACACGTCTAAGAAAAAAAAATACAAGGTTTTCTTGTCGCATCATCGAAGCGGATTGCATTGCTTGAAGTATTTCTTGCGGGGGAATGCTTGGTAGAGTGAAAGAGAACGTTTGAATGAGATTTCTCGGTTGTCTTTTGATACAGGACACTGGTTCTCAAAATCGAATGTTGACGCTTCGATTAACACTTGATTCACTGGAACAATATTTTCACAAATATGGGCAAAAACTATAATTGCAAATTCTTGGAGATTTTTTTGATGACTAAGTCGGCTGCAGTGGCCTGTGTGTCATGGGTTACCCTATTGCCACTGAAGATCCATCGTATAGAGGGGTTATAGCCTATTAAATCTGTCGTGGTTTGAAGTTCTTCCGTTGGCGTGGTGTGGTAGTTTGGAGGAGGGCTGCCAGCTGAGGTGTCGTCCTCGTCAACAGATCGAGGCTCAAAATTAAAAAGTCCTCCGCCAATACCTTTCGGTTGCTTTATAGGGCGCCGTTAATAAACACTCACTCCCCATTCGAAGTTTAAGTCCTAAAGTTATTGTGGGGCACAACTAGGGAGAGTTGAGTTCCAGATTGGATGCTGTCCTCGTCGTTTGATCTTGGTTCTGCTGCGGTCTCCGCCAAAGAACTTGCTTCATGTTGGAAACTAGTGACGCCTTAACGATCATGGATTTTCCCGTGGGAAAATATCCAAGACCGGGCACTATGATGATTATCGTCTCAGGCAAGTCAATCTCTGACCTCCTTTTTTCCAGCCAACGAAGAGGTGACCGACGCAGTTCCCACGCCAACCTCTGGCTTCAAAGTTCACCACGTGAGGAGTGACTAGGATCAATAGAAAAATAGTAATCCCGGCCACGTCGCAACAGAAGTGATTCTGCATCACGTGAGGTTTGGTAGAATGGGACGTGTTCGATCTTTAAAGAGATATACCAAAAAGGGGAAACCCTGAGACTCTCGATACGCTAAGAAGCTCTACAAACGCTCGAGAGATATTTCTACAGGCTCCAATACTCTACGAGGCTTCTACACGCTTTAACCCTCTACGATACTTCTACACGTTTCAACACTCTGGTACACTTCTACAGACTTTAACACTCTACAATGCTTCTACGACGCTTCTTCACTCTACGACGCTTCTTCACTCCAGCACTCTAACGGGCTCTCGCTAATCGACTTCCAGATTCACTTGGACTCTCTCAGACCTACAGTGACCCATGAAGATTCCTATCAACGAGCATGTCAATGTCATACTAACTCAGCCTTTCACAGGAGTAATACGGCCTTACCAGCGACCTCAACAACGCTGCACCTTAGCAAAACCATAACATTTTAAAACTATGCGATCAGCTATGTATATTCTTCGTGTTACTTCGTCGGTTAATATTAAACAGAAATCAAACTTGCCAAATACACGAAGAAAAGCGAAGGAGATTCTTAAACGTTGAATGGTCCGTTCATATGACTCTGAAACGCCTGGCGGGGTGCAGTGCTGTGTGGAAGTTAGAGGGCCGAGGCTACAGCTCCTTGAGACTCCTTCGTTACTCCATCATACTCAAAATTATAAGGTCCTTTGTTTTCATCGCTTCAAAGTGCCGTTTATTGAGATATACACTGGTGTGCAAAACTTAAGCAACAATGTAAAAATTAAGCAGATAACCATGAAATTGCAGAAAAGGAGGTCTGGAGATCAGTACAGTGAACACATAAGTCAGTAGAAACGTCAGAAGCGACGTGAGCGTACGCAAAACGCGTGATGTCGGCGCGTGCTGTTCAACAGTAAAATAAATGAAGGACGCAGACGCAATTCAACATATTCGCTGCAAGTGCCAGTGAGTCAGTTCGTGAAATATGGCTAGAAGAAATCACCTGGACGACTTCACACGTGGAAGAATGATCGGAAAGCTGGAGGAGCGTACCCTCACCAGTGTTGCTGCAAAGTTCGGAATCAACAAAAGTGTCGTTTCGCGCGCTTGGAAAGCGTTCCAAACCACAGGTACAGCTGTTAGAAATGTTGATGGTGGCGTCCCGAGGACGAAAACTTCAGGGGAGGACCGATGAAGAAATCTCAGAAAATGGAATTTTAATGACACAAATATAATATATTATGTATAACCACTCACATCGAGACACACACAGATAAATGCTGGAATCGAGAGGGAAACCTTCTTGGCGATAAGGCCCGTGCAATGCCGGGCTAAGCGGAGGGGAAACAGATCCGTCTGACGTGGTAAGGGGGTAGAAAAAATTTCGAAAAAGAGAATTTTAATGACATTAATATACAAATCACACATGCACATGGAAGTGCTGACACTGAGAGGGGATGCAGAAATTTCCAGGGTGATAAAGTTAGACTCGAAAAAGGCCATGTAGCTAGTATTTTCTCTCTGTTATGAAATTTAAATGAAATGGCCCCAAAAAGTAATGGAAGGCCTGGATTAAACATTCATGTATAATTCTTTTTATTTTGATAACTAAGAATATGCACGTTTTTCTTATAAATTTAAATGGTCATCTAAATTTGTACAATCTTGAACTTTTTGATAAACATTTGCTCTATCAGATTAATAAATTTCGGAAACAATGTTTAAGGATAGTTTTTTTTTAAAAAATGATTTTTCTTATACTTTTGTTCTTTAAAATTTCAGCAGTACAAACAACTGTAAATTTAATTTGTGGGAAATGTAGTTCTTTAACATGTTATGTGAATATCTAGCTTTGGGGCATATGTCGTAATGTCCACAAACGAGCTAAAATTATTGCCCTGGAACATAAAATGTTTCCACTTAATACTCTTTTAAACAATAACTAAATATCACATTCAGCTACGAAAACATTTCTAAAACTGAATTAAAATAAAAACTTCTCGAGGAAAAAAAATTTAATTGCTGGAATCTTTTATCGAGATTAAATGTATATTTATATATTATAAAACCTATCTCAAAAATTAATTGTAGCGTTTTTTTAATGGCCAGTAATAAAAGACCCATTTTTTTTTAAAAAAAATTAAATTAGGATTTCAGTAGAAAAAAAAAATTGAAGGAAGTCATTAGTGAAGTTAAAGATTAAAATATTTTAATGGAAGTTTTTGAAAGCTATATATATACTACCGTTATACAAAATGTGCTTAAAAAGACAGAAAATGCACTGACTTCCAAAAGCTATTATCATTATTTATTGGTAACTAAGCAACCGAACCATTAAATGAATAAACTTTTGAATTGTTTTTTCATTACGTCTTCTAATCTTTATCTGTATATTTCGTTTGCATATGCTTTTCCCCCATTACTTTGATGGTGGAAAAGGGGGTACTGGTTCTCTCCTTCTAAATAACCCCTCTTTTTACACGTTGGATTTTTTGTGGAACTCTTTGAGTAATAAATATTTTTTTAATTAATTTGTTATTCGGTCTAATATTAAATAGCTACTATATTGGATATAGTTTTTTTTTTCTGTTTTCACGTTTGTGAACTTTACAAATATATTTTGCGTTTACTCGCTAATTTTAAGTAGCTAATAATGATGAAAGCAAAACACTTTTTAAGTTACTAATGCTTACACTTTAATACTTTTACTCAAATTTCCTCGATAATATTTCGAAATCATTCTGACCAAGGAAAGGTCAGAATGATTTCGGTCAATGGGCTAGTTGGGAAACGATAATAAATAGAACAAACTTATTAAAGTATTTACGATAAATATGCAAATTATGTTTTTAAACAACAATAATAGTAGCAAGAAAGTGTGAAGCGGTAATACTGAATCAATATAAAGTAGATAATCTCAGAAAAATTTTAAAAAAATTACATTAAGGTTATTTAAAAGTTTTGAGCATTTCTAAGTTGAAATGAATGTAGAGATTGTTTGATAATTTCACAAATGTGGCAAATTTGTTTCACCGAGGCAATGTGTATATTTGATTATTCGTTTTGAACTCTGATTTCTCTTAAATATTTAAAATATCTGACAAAAAAAATTTCTTGAGAGATATAGAACAAATAAAATGTATAAATATTTTATAGTATAAGAAAATTATGTAAATAACATTAAAGAGCATTATAAAATATTTTGAAAATATGTTAGATAAAAACATTATTCGAAAGAAGAAACAAGACAGGTGCATTTATACGTATCATACGGTATCATTTTAAACTTATATTTTGTTTATAGGGTGAGTTATTGCTGAAGGGGTCTCAGGGGTGAAAATATAAACAATTTTCAAACAGGCATAATTCTTTAAAATTTAAATTAAAAAATTCAAATCTTTTACACATTATTTACAAAGATTTATGGTTTCAAAAAAGTACAAAATGTTTGAAATATAATCATGATTTTAAAAATTATAAGCATATGAAAACAAGAAATAATTCTGTAATAAATATTATGTAATTCTAGCGTTATACACGTTATTTTCTAAAATAGTAGCCTTTGATATATAAAACTTTACAGAATTATAAAATGTATCATACTCTTTAAACCCTACCTAATTTAAGAATAATATATCGTTTGTATTTCCAAATGTTTGAAAAATACCAAAATTTAAAATTTTTTTTAAAGATGTAAATTCTTTTTTGTTTTTTAAAAAATATAGTTTATTATTCTATTTATTTAAATGTACTACAGTGTAATATGTAAAAGGGTTCATTTAACTTCATAAATCAACTTATTGCTAGTAATTAAAGCTACTATTTTAGAAAATAGCATGCGCAACGTAAAACATAATTGATATTTCTTATAAAAATGTTTCTTATATTTTCATATAATTATAAATTTTAAAATTATGATTATATTTTAAACATTTTACACTTTTCTGTAGCCCTATTCCTTTATAAATAAGGTGTAAAAGATTCGAATTATTTAATTTTAATTTCAAAAAGTTGCATATATATGAATATTGTTTATATTTTCAGTCCTCTAGAGAAAGTTTACACCCCTGAGGCCTCTTAGGGAGATGCTATTTAAATATCTTTACCCCTTTAAGAACATATGCACATATCAGATTTCATTAAAATCGGTCCAGTAGTTCGAGAGATAATGGATCAAGTCTGCAAATTCTCTTAATTTCTTACACCAGTGTATTTGTATACCTTAAAACTTGTAACAATTATTTTCATTGAATTCTGTGTTACATATATTTACAGCTCTTATCTAATTCTAACTAAGGATTAAATATTCATATTAAATACATTCTTTATTCCTCTCACAAGATATGGCCCATCTCGAGTTTCATTTGAAATTTCTGGTCAATTTTTGCCTCGATTTATCCTATGTTTAAGGATAACATGAAGGAATATAATTTTAGTAACCAAAATATTATCTTATTAAAGACATTTTTCGAGAGATTTCTTTAAAATTTTCGAAACGCGATTTTTATACACTACCAACTTCAATTTTTTTCATATTAAATATTTGATTTTTTTTCTTTTTACACAAAACGCACAACAATAAGTGATAATATATAATACTTGGTATATATAAAAAGTCTTCGTTCACGTACTATTGCTTACATAAACAATGTAAGAAATTTTAAAAACTGGAATTTGAAAAAAAATTTAAATTGCATTTTATTTACTTCATTTCAATTACTGAAAATAATAAAAATAAATTCGAAAATAAGGACAGCTTTGTAGCCATACTAACAAAAATCAAGTAGAAAAGTCTGCGTTCACTGTTTTACTATCAACTATAAAAATTATTTAAAAAGGATAATAGCTGGTTGGATAACTTCGTCTTTTGAGAAATTCCTGTAGTCGTTTCGGCATTGAATTAACAAGTATAGTGGTTTCTTCTGCAATTATCTTCTCCCATTCGTCCTTAAGAACACTCTTCAGCATATCCTTGCTAGATACATTGTGTTGATGAATCCTTCGCTTCAGCAAATCCCGTAGGTGTTCTATAGGGTTCAGATCAGGTGACCGCGAGGGTGTGTGCAGTTGATTTACGACATTATACAAGAGCCAAAGCTTCACAATCTTAGCGGTATGCTTGGGATCGTTGCCGTGTTTGAAACTAAATGACGATTCTAGACCGAGTTTGGTGGCATTTTCCTTTAAATTATTTTCAGGACACCAAGATAATCATATCTGTTCATAATTGATTCGATATGCTCCAACTTACCAACACCATTGCTTGCCATGCACTCCCACATCATGACCCCATCGCCATCGTACTTTACAGTCGGTACTAAATGCTCTTTTTGAAGTGCCGTACAAGGTTTTCTCCAAACCAATTTACGACCTTTTATGCCGAAGATGCAAAGTTTGCTCTCATTGGAGAATATCACAGTCCTCCAGAACTCCAGAGGCTTATGTATATGATCTCTCGCAAAAGCTATCCACTTAAGTCGTTTGGTCATTGAAATATAAGGCTTTCTGCGAACCACTCGACTTAGATATCCGGCATTTTTTAAGACTTTTCTTGCAGTATCTGCACAAATGTTTTTTGATGAGCTTCTCGTGAATGTCTGCGCCTATTTGAATCGCAGTGAAAAGCAGATTTTTTTTTCACCAAGGATATCATACTTTATTTTTCTCTGATTGTGAGTTTAGATGTTATTTCATGTGATAGCTTCAAAATTGATCGTAAATGTACTTCGCAATTGTATAATTATGATGCAAATATGTAAAAATAACTCAAGTTATATATAAAAAAAGGTTTCTATAAATTAATTCTTCTATTTAAGAGAATGTATGCAATCACTAGAATGTTTTATTTTTCACTTTTGAGTAGGATTTCAAAAAACTGAAAGGTGTTGAATTTTACTTAGATGTACCCCTTGGCGACAAAAATGTGGCCGCGGTAGCCAAGTGGTATAGGTATCGGACCGTGGCTTACCTTGTCACGAGTTCGAGCCCAGTACCACTAAAGACCCGCCATGTAGGGCAGCGATGCACGTTAAATCTGTCGAGAGCTGAAACGTCCTCCTGTTGGTGTGGTGTGGTAGTTAGGAGAGGGGGTACCAGCTCAGGTGTCGTCCACGTCACTTGATCATGGTTCAAAATTACGTGGTCTGTCACCAAAAAGCCCTCGTGTAGCTGAAAAGTGCGACGTTAATATGCAATCAATCAATTGGCGACAAAAATTACTTGGCAAACAATTAAGTCTAGCTTTTATTGATTTAAATATACAATACCATAAATTGCAAATAAACTCTGAACCATTATTAACTATAAAATTCTAACTTTCTAATCTACATGGTAAAAAAATTGAAATTGCTACTAACCTTTACAAATCACATGTTGATTTCAGTCGTCCAGTTGATTGCATCACCTTTTGAATATACAATAACGTCAAATTTGAGAAGTTTTGAATCCAAATCATAATAGTCCAACATTTGTTATTCCGCCAATTTGCTGCTTGACCCATTTTTCCAGCAGTTTATGTTTTACCTATTTCTGCAACGACCAAAATGATTGGCACATCTTTTACAGTGCATACCTATATTCATCGCAACCTTGGCAAATTATTGTGGTCACATTGAACATAAATCCATTACAGAAAAACGAACTATTGTCACATTTAGCCATTGTTTTTTTCCTTCCGTCGTGAGTGCGTGAATATTGACGTCGCTCTATAAAGCTGCACGAGGGTTTTTGGCGACAAACCGCGTAATTTTGAACCATGGTCAAGTGACGAGGACGACACCTGAGCTGGCAGACCCTCTCCTAACGTCCAAACCACACCAACAGGAGGACGTATGAGCATCCACCAATTTATCGTGCATCGTCCCCACCCTACGCGTCAGAGGTCTTCAACGGTTCTAGGTTCGAACTAGGACACACCGGTCACAAGTTGGCCACTAAGCTACCGCGGCCCGTTTGAGTAGCTAGGTTAAAGTACTTATATATATGTCTGAGATTAATATCTGCTTTCCGGTGAGAGATACATGTAGAAAGTCGAGACCGCAGGTTGGGTGTCGAATTGTTGTCTAAGTGAGACCCAACAGTTTGAGACATATTGGTTCGCAGATCTTTGAATGAGACAGAATTTGAAAGTGTTCGGTACACTCCACTATAGGCCATATTGGAATTGAGTCGCAGTTTTGAAACCTGAATCTACCGAAGACTGTGTCTAGAATAACTGGGAGTTCCAAATACTGAATCGGGTCTTGAAGTCCTAGAAATATTGGGAGTTATATTTACGTCGCTCTATAAAGCTGCACGAGGGTTTTGGGCGACAAACCGCGTAATTTTGAACCATGGTCAAGTGAGGAGGACGGCACCTGAGCTGGCAGACCCTCTCCTAACTTCTACACCATACCAACGGGAGGACGTTTGAGCTTCAACACATTTAATGTGCATCGTCCACTTCTGCACGGGTCTTTAACGGTACTAAGCTGGAACCCATATCATACCATCCACGTGTCCAGGACCTTGACCACTATGCTTCCGCTGTTGATGTAATATTGGGAGTGGAGGCCACTGATCATGCATCAAAAACGTCACTTAAACATGATTTGAAATTACGGATCCGTTGTCAATAACGATAGATTAACTCTAAAGCGCCATTGATCTAAGCCAACCAATCTTATCAAAGCAGTTTTAGAAGATGAAACTCGTAACAGTTCAGGTGACAAGCGGCAAGATTCTTAATTATAGCTGCAAGAGCGACAGTGTTTTGATATTTAATATTTATTGTTAAATCCTACGATCTTGGACAATACGCATCGTACTTTGAACCACGGCAGAGGCGCAACATAAGCCCACGCAACCCTGGCATCGCGGGGACGGGGCAGAATTCTAGGAGGGGGGCAAAGTCTGATAGTATTGCTTTGTAATCTTTTGTAAGACCCGGATTGGACTCAAATCCTGACTATGCAGGGTCCCTAATATTCTCCGTTAAGCTACTGAACCACGGTAGCATGATTGATTGATTGAATATTAACGTCGCACTGTTCAGCTACACGAGGGCTTTTGGCGACGGACGACGTAATGCTGAACCATGGTCAAGTGACGTAGACGACACCTGAGCTGGCACGCCCCCTCTCCTAACTACCACACCACACCAACGGGAGAACATTTCAGCTCTCGATAGATTTAGTGTGCATCGCTGCCCTACACGGTGGTCTTTAGTGGTACTGAGTTCGAACTCGGGACAAGGCAAGCCACGATCCGATACCTATACCACTCGGCTACCGCGGCCCCACGGTAGCATGGCGAGATCGGCATCTGAATTGAGATCATACTCTTTGCATCCGTGTAGTCTATGAAAAACGATGCAATCTCTGGATTTTTTACATTGATTCTTGAAAGGAAATCTAGCCCACGAACAAAGGGTTGAAGATACAAAATAAACATCTGGGAGGGGAATAAAACGACCACTTTAGCAACCGAGGAGGATGGAACAAGCCCCCATCAACACAATTCGTTTCATGAGTGATTCCCAAAGTGATCTACATAGACCCACAGGGGTCGATGACGACCTTCAAGGGGTCTCCACCAGCGAAAAAATAATTTGGGAATCCATGAGGTTTAAAGAAGGGTGTATGATAATAGCTCTCATTAAACCAGATCGTGACTTTATTCTTTGAAAAAAAAATGATCTATTGGAAACTAGATTTCACCAATTTAAATGATTTATTTGCTAAATCTAGTGAAGTTTATTTGTGATTACTAGGTGACAGCATAAATTTTACTAAGACAAGTCTCATTTCAGCATTTTTTTTCCAAGAATAAAGCTAAAGAAGTATAATATTAAACGTTGCAAATTTTCTCATTTTGTCACAATCTGTCTGGACTTTTTAACAAAGGTTAAGCATTTAAAGACCCTTTACTCAGATTTTTAAACTAGAATCAAGATCACTGTTTTAAAAAGTAATACCACAGTAGACAGTGAATTCATTTAGTCACATTAGAAAAAAAATGTCACATTACAGTCATATTAGTAACTTATCAGAATAGGCCTTAATAAAATAAAGTTTAAAAAGCAATTTTGGCTTTAAAAAGACATGCCTGATATTTGTCATGAATATTGTGAGAAAGGTTTTTAATTGCTTTTCCTAATGAGAGGGAGTTTCAATGAGTTTACCAATCTCAAGAGCAAAAATAGAAAGGAGGAAAAAAGGAAAAAGAAAAATAAAACTGAACACTTACTAACAAAAGGAGATTTAGGGTTAAACCGGAATAGATTGATATTAAATTTTTTGAAAATTTGTTATTGAAGCGGCAGATTCATCCCTACACTTTAAAGCATTTGTTTGTTATTCAGTTATTTTATGTATCAATTTAATTTTAATTTGATTCATTAACACGTGCTTCTTAAATTTTAAACACTATTCTTCACTATAGTAAGAAGTTTCGTTCTTTTAAAGTAAGTAGTAGTACCAGCTGACAAAAAGACATTTAAGCTCATAAACTTGCAAAAATTCAATATTAGGTATAAGCAAGGGTCTAACCGAAACCAAAACATACTGCACGGGGTCTACGAGACAAAAAGGTTTGGGAACCTCTGCTTTACATTAACTGTTTTATTTTACCTTAAGTCTCATTCAACTAAGGCACCAAGCTGCAAATGGAGATATGCAGCCAATTAAAGACCTTTGCAGAAAGCCACCATTCTCTGCTTTATACCTTGATGAGTCATTATTAACGCCGTTCTCTAAAACCTTGTGAATGTTATTCGAGATAGACCTCGTAATTTTGAACCATGGCCAAGTGACGAGGATGACATCTAAGCTGATCTTTCTCCACGACTCGTCTTCAGTGGCATTAGGGAAGCCATGTAGCCTAGTGGTCAAGATCATGGACTGATGGCTGGCATGTCGCAAGTTCGAGCTTAGTACGGCTGAAAAGCCACCGTGCAGAGGCGGCCGATGCACGTTAAATATGTCGAGGCTCAAACATCCTCTCGTTTTTGTGGTAGGGAAATTAGGAGAGAGGGGGTGCTAGAGGTAGGCTATGTTCCTCGTCACTTGAACATGATTTAAAATTACTAGATCCATCGCCAATAGCCCTTGTGCAACTTCATAGTGCGATGTAAATGTAACTCTAACTCAGTGGCATCAGGCTAAAGCAAGTGCCGATCACGATTTCGTGACCACGACTACTAAGCTATCTCTGGAATCTTTCTGCCTTGGTGTGAATGTGTCTTTACTAGTTCAATATAGAGTTATACCGGGTGTTTCAAAAGTCACGCACATCCACATGGTAATCCTTGTTGTTTAAAAATCAAAAGGGTTGGTTTAGATTTCTGTCACTAGATGGCAGTAGGGACCCCATCATAAGAAGGTTTGAACGTATCAGGCATCAGTTTCAAAATACTTGTCAGTTGAGCATAACGGAAGGTGTATGATGTTTTCCCAAGAACAAAGAATAGCCATCGTGGAATTTTATTTCACTATAAAATCTCATTGCAGTGTGATAAATGCATTTCAGCAGAAATACCTAGGTTAAACAGCACCAAATGCATCAACGATAACACTTTTATTGCAATGGTTCCGTGACACAGTATAGGTTGCAGACAGGAAACGATCGGGTAAAGCGTCCATAGTGAAAACGAAAGTGGCAGATGTGGAGACCGCTTTACAAAGAAGTCCATTGAAAAGTCCGTCCGTCTACCTTAACATCATTACGGAATTCATAGCCTTGCTGAAAGTAATGAAAGGTATACTCTTGGTTGCAGCAAGACGGCGCATAGTGTCACGCATCGCAGGAACAGTACGGAAGTTTTAACTGAATTTTCGATGGTCGTGTGATTTCTGCAGGACTTTGGAAATCTCGTTTACCTGACCTGTCGATTCAGGATTTTTCTTTGGGGATATCTGAAAAATGCCGCCTTCAGGAATAATCTCCATACGCTTGATGAACTTAAGAGTAACATCCTTCATGCAATATCGGACATTAATTCTCGCAATCTTCCTTAAGTGTCAATTAATCTGGTAAAAAGAGTTAAATTGTGTGTCCAGGAAAACGGACATCATTTTGATTATTTATCTTGATTTTACCATGTCTGACACCTGACATTAAAGAAAACCATTCAACTTTTGTTTGTCCTTTGTTCTGTTTGTTAACATAATTCATATGTCTTTAAAACTAAACCACAAAGGTTGATGTGCGTGATTTTTGAAACACACGGTATAATAATTATTCACTACAGAGAAGATAAAACTTTGTGTTTAACCCATTCAAGATCATGATCACACATATGCGATCACGCGTTTCTCTCTCAAAGACCTACAGTTTCATATATATACTTGTGCTTTCCCTGCTCTTACGACATTCATCACACCGGTCTGATCTGAGTTTGGAACGTTTTTATATAAATTTTTTCAAGGCACTGGATGGCGGTTAAAGTGCGTTTTTAACACGCTTTTATAAGTTTCACTTGTATGTAACGAAATCGTTGAACTCGATTTTTACCCACTTTAAAAAAAGGCCAGTTTAATTCTAAATTTCGCACACTTGTCAAGGACTGATGACAATACAATTATTTCATAATTTTGTTTCATTTTTCTAATCAGGATCCTCAGGAATAAGGATTCTGGAGATTTGGCGACTAATTCCTTACGTCGTTTCCAGATTTGGCGACTAATTGCAAGTACCCTTTCCAGATTTAGCGACTAATTGCAAATACCCTTTCAAGGTTTGGCGACTAATTCCATGTTCAATTTCCAGATTTGGTAACTAAAAGATTAAGTAAAATGGAAAAAAAAGTCCTACAAAAGCGAAAACGTTTGAATTAGTAATTTCTTACCATAATATAAACAATATTGTCTTGTTCTTAAATGGAAAAAAAATTATGATCTAACCCACAGAGTTTCTCAAACTGTGGGAGGGGCAAGCATATCAAAGAGTCCAAAATAAAGGATTTAAAATAATTATTAATTTACCGAAATGAGAAGCAAAAAAAAAATACATTCTGACATGATAAAAACAAAGTACATATTAACACTGATATAAGATACTTATAAATGTATCAGAGAGGCAAAAAGTGTTTAGTAATTGAATTATCAATACTAAATTAAAAGCATGTGTAGAGTAATTACTAGTGACTTCCATAGGCTTATCATATACAAAACATAATACGTATATCGGTACTATGTGGAGTTTATAATATTAAAGTCGTATTGTAGCTTTTGCGTCGAAGTATATTATTATTGCATTCAATACATTGTTGTTGTATGAGAGGAGCGCGAGGAAAATTATGACTCAAAATTGGGTCGCAAATATGGGAACTTTGAGAAGTGCTGTTCTAACCGCTAAACTCATAATTAAAGTCTGTTTTCTAAATTCGCTTTACAGATCTGTGGAATGAAACATCACTTATTGCTTCATTTTACAAAAACAGCTGATAATTGATTCAGACGTCTCACCAGATCAAACAATTTCTCAATAAACTCTTCCATTCAAAAAGTGCACTTTTGTGTCTAATACTGAAGCAAGTTTCAGAAAGAATATTGAGGTCTTTTTAATGAAAAATATCAGCGACTTTACACCTTTGGCATGAAATATTTAAAAACTTAGCTCTTCCCCAGATTCCTTTTAGTTGGCAGATCCTACATTTTGCAAACCAAGCCGTATTGACCCACTGATAGGATGTCAATGGGTATTCTAGATTCTAAAAAGTGACGCATTTAAGAATAATTCACCAACGAATAAATGTAAGTTTAAAAGACTAAAAATGCATGCTTTTATTGCAGATCGAACTAAAAAAATAAATTATAGTTTAAAAAAAACTAAAAAACACGCTTTTCTGTTTAATAGAACTAAAAAGTAAAAAAAAAATACTTCGTAATATAAAAATAAAATGATTAACGATAAAATCAATGCCATTATGATAAAAGCGTGTGGGGTGCTTTGAAGAGGAGACCGGGACAAGATGACGAATGTCTTAACTTTTACGTTTTCAACTAAAAGAGAGAATCAGCATCAACCAGACACACTCCTATCGACCGTTTGGTAAACAATGAGATTCAGAAAACATCATTTTTATGTTAGTTGTGAAGCTGTGATTGTTTACCGCTGTGTGCTACGTTATAACTTTTTTGCATGCGTAAATAAGCTTTGCTACAGGCACAGGTAATATTCATCATTTTTCTTTAGTATTTATGAGTAAATTAGTTTAAATGCTACCTAATACCACGAATAAATGTCAATTAATCGACTTCCTTCATGGCAATGGAAACAAATATTTTTAAACAAGCTGTCTGGGGCAAGATCATGAGCTCGTCATCATGCCCGTGTTTCGGAATTTATTAAACTAACTACACTCATGTCCATAAATTAAGGACAATGAAGTTCAGACAAAGAAAGAGACAGAAGCAAAACAAATTGGACTTATTTGTAAAGTCTATTTATTAAACAAAAGGTAAAGAGCAAAAAAGCTATATGTTTGACATAATTAATAAAAATTGCGATTTTTACTCCCTGGAGCAAATTTCAAAAAAGAACCTATTTACAAAAAACAGTATAACATGGTTAGTATGATGGTAAATACGGAGTATGTCTCCCGGACGATGCAATACAGGCCTTAAAACGCCTAGGCATGCTGAGTATCAAATTATCAATCTGATCTTGGGAAATATTACACCACTCATCAAGCAATGCCCTCCGAAGTTCCGGTAGACAGGTGGGAGGGGGTTGACGGGCTGCATTTCGTCGGCCAAGCATATCCCACACATGCTTTATTGGATTCAAGTCCGGTGAGTATGCTGGCCAATCCATACGGGTGATGTCCTCCGATTGAAGGCATTCGTCTACAATGTTTGCACGGTGAGGACGGGCGTTGTCATCCACAAACAGAAATTCAGCACCCATGGCACCCCGAAACAAACGTACATGTTGTTGCAGAATGACATCCCGACAGATGTGGCCAGTCATCGTTACACTCTGAACATGCAGGTCAGTTCTGGAACCACAAGAATAATTCCTCCCCAAACGAGCCATCCTGCACCACCGTAACGGTGTCGTTCAATGGTGTTCTCTTGGTGGTAACGGGTACCTGGCACTCTCCATATTAATGTCCGGCGAGAATCAGACTGCAAACTGGAATCGTCGGAAAACATCACATAAGACCACTGTTGTGGTGTCCACAATGCATGCTATCTACTCCAGGTTAATTGCAGGCGACAGTGAGTTGCGGTAAGTGGAACACATCTGACAGGCCTACGAGCATATAGACCAACTAGCTAGTATACCCGTTCTTCGCCCGTGTTAATTAAAAAATTAAAAAATACAGACTGAAGGATAAAGAAGTTTTTAATGAGTTAATTTTACGTGAATTGTATAAATTAAACAAAAAAAAGCTTTTTACATAACTCAGCTGAACCAAAAATCATGTTTGCTAAATTTTGAGTCTTTAGATATAGTTTCTGATTTATTATTATTGTTTATGACGCCCCGTAACTTTCTTGTGGGTCGATTTTTGAAAACACCTACCTGCTCAACAAAAGTATCACATTGTTACAAATTTTGTGTAATAAACGCTAAAAATAATGTAAATAATTTTTATCTGGATGTGCAATGCGTTAATATTACTTTCTGATGCATTTATTTATGTTAAATAGCTGTTACCCGCGACTTCGTCCACGTGGAGTTTAAGAGAAAACAGTGTTTATTCACTTCGCAGAGTTTACGAAAACTTTTCTTCTACTTTGTGAATCTATGTTTCTTTTTTGTTTTATTATTTTTTTTTTTTTTTTTTTGTTGAGCAAGGGGGTAAAAGGGACGCATGACCTTTGATACTGTCGATAGTGTGAGGACTAAAATCTTTTTAGGATCAAAATAGGTCTAAGTAGCAAGTAGGGTGAAACGCGAACACAAACGAAGCCGCAAGGAAGAGTGTGAAAGGGACGCATGACCTTTGACAATGCAGTTAATGACTGTAAAATCATTAGGATCAAGACATGAATGGGAAATGTCGCGAATGGCAGTTACCTAATCAAAGAAAAAGTTTGATATAACTGTCAGCAATCGTTGAGACAGAAGACCCACGAAATAAAATAATCCCTATTAAATAAAAAATAATCCCTATTAAATAAAAATAATCCCTATTAAATAAAAATAATCCCTATTGAATAAAAATAGTCCCTATTGGAATAAATAATCCCTATTTGAATCGGATATTGCCCACTATTTCATTGGTTTTAATTATATTTGCTCGGAATCCTAATTTTTTTTCTAAAATAAAAGTAGCCTATGTTATTTCTTATAACATTAGTTATCTGCAGTGAAAGGTTCGTCAAAATTGGTCCAGCCGTTTCAGAGATTAGCCGGAAGAAACAGACAGACAGATAAAAATTTTAAAAATTGATTTTTTTCATGTAAGTACCGTATATACTTTTAAATGCATTTAGTAAAAAGCTGTTAATTTCAAATTACAGACACTTCATTTTTATTTATATGTATAGATGTGCCCTAAGCGTCTGTACATGGTCTGCCTTGAAACTGTCGAAGAGAGCTAACGAGACAGGTCTGATGCTGTGCTCCGTCTGTTTCTTTTGGCAGTAACTGCCAAATACCGGTCCTCATTCGTCGTTGTAACTAGAGGGCGACCTGGTGCTGTAACATCTACTCACATTACCATCATCTTGGAATCGTTGCCAAAGCCTGGAGATGACACTCTGGGCGATTCCAAGTTCCTAGGATACTTCCAGCTGGGAACGTGCACATTCCAGTCGTCCAATAATTCTATCATGTAAAAATCATCCAAATGCTTCCTTTGTGCCATAACTATGCGGTTATTGCACTGAAAGGCTTTTAAAGTGCTTGTGAACAATTTTACTTCTTTGCCACCATTTCTTATATACCCCTCTCTTACACTCTCGTCATTGTGACGTACTATCTGCGCCATCTGGTGGTTTCCTGTAATTTGCATATTCTTTTTCAAGATGTTTGTGATAATTATACAGGTGAAATTTTTATTTTAGAGCTCAATTTCTGTGTGATTCTGAATTATCCTTAATTTATGGACATGCGTGTATGCTGTTTATTCAATTAAATACCGTTAACGCTTGTTTGCCTGTGTGTTTTCCTGCGTCACCTTTCGCTTTTATCTCCACTGGGGCTGAGTCACGCATCGGATCAGAGAAGGATCGTTAGAAAGAAGGCGACCAGAGGAAGACATTTTCCGCCAACAACGTTATGGTCATTCATTCAGGGCAAACTATCAAAGATAAAAATATTTTTGAGCTTTTGAGCACCACTTACTTCAAAGCGGCTACATTTGGAAATTCCGTTAAAGGCCTTATAGAATGTGGGATCGATTCTTATAATCGTCTTATGTTTAGCGAACATGACTTTGCTGCTTCTAAAACTACTGATAATGTTATTGTTGGCGATGAAACTGAGAATAATAGTGCTAATCTTTAGACTCTGGTAGTAGAAAACAAACATATAAACCCTCCAGAAGAACCAGAATTTATGGAAAATGCTGATTTCGATGCACCAAAGAAGCCTGTTAGTGTTTTTGATCTCAAACCATTGCCTAATTAACCCACTGTGCGAAAAAAAAAAAAAAGCAAAAGAACTGAGCTCAAGCATTCTTAGAAGCACACTCATCAAAGAAATGTTAGAACAAAAGGAGAAGCAGAAGGAAGAACAGGAAGTTTTAAAAAACAGAGAAAAGAAGCTCGTGAAGTTAAAAAGGGAGTAAAAAAATCAAACTAATTTCCTGTAGGCAATAAGTCTAAGCCAAACAGTCAAGCATCAGCTTCAAAGGATGTTGTTATAAGATGTTCTGCTTGTGAAGAGGAATATTGTGACCCAGTGCTGTAAATGCCAAGAGTGGTGGCATGAGGAATGTTCCAATTATTAAAATGGCATTTTTATTGGTGATTATTGTTAGCTGCACAACTAAACACTTCAACATTATGTTACGATGCATTACGCTTAGTTAGTAATAAGTAAAAGCATATTTATCATTTGTTAAACCATGTAACATATTCAAAAGATAAAATAAGTTAAACCTTTTTCAGTGTTGTCATATTGCACCAAGGCCAAAGTCATCTTGATCCAGTACTAGGACAAAATGACGATTTGTTTAAATTATGAAAAAATAAAATTATCCTTCATTTTTTTTTATTTGGAAAATTAAATGGTAATGCATTTAATACTACAAATGACTATTCTCTAATAGTTCATATAAATTTAATTTTACTATCCTTAAAAATAAATTAATAAACAAAAAAAATGTTAACATAGTCATCTTGCCCCGGTCTCCCTTACTACATTTTTAACAGTAACTGAGCATTTCGGAATAGAACTAACTAGTGACAAATTATAACATTTGACATAGAGCATCCCATGAATTTATCCCAATGACATTAATTTTCTTGTTAATCATTTTATTCTTACATTCAGAATTATTTTTTTTTTTACTTTTTAGTTCTATTAAACATAAAAGAGTGTTTCTTTTTAGTTTTTTTTAAAACTATAAATTATATTTTTATAATGTTTTACAAAACTTTGAACTTCATTATGTACTTTCGGCTCCGAGTTTTTAAAATTAGATTTGGAATAATGAATGTAAACAACTACACATGTTTAACATTTTCCTGAAAATAGGGTCTTTAAAGTTTCGTGAGTTATTGCGTTCTGGATTTCAGTACATATTTCGACTAAATTGGAAAAAAAGATTGATAGCTTATTAGTTTATTGGACTTAAGCCATTTATATAATAATAATTTAAATATTTATTTTATTTTTCGTAGATGATTTATGTAATGTATATTTTGTGATGGTAGATTCACAATTAAATATAGATTTTAGCTCAATAGCTAAATTTAATCATATTATCATCGCAACATGTGTCAGAAACGTACTTCTAATTCGAAAGTAGCCAGTCAGCCGTTGTTCACCGTTTATAGGAGGACAGCGTTGCCCGAGGAACACCACTTGGAGGTCGGCTACCTGTTGTCTCTCGAGGGCTGTCCTTCCTTCTCTCACTCCTGATATATACATTCTGGACAGCCCCGGGGAAGTCGAATCTTGCGACATCCCCTTCACTAGCACTCCTATAGAATATGGGTTCATCTGCCTTGTCTCTAAATCGGGTAAAACGGAACAGTAGTCGTGCGTTTATGGGAGGGGGCGAGGATCAACGCGTCCACAACAAAAATACCCGGCACGCATTCCGGAAAAGTGAATATAATTCAAAACCTTCATTACAACAAAGAATTTAGAAAATGGACTGCCAAACGTAAAATGATTGAATTAAATTATTAATAGTAAACACGCTATTCCAGCTTTTGGGTTCAGGAAATTTTGAAATAAAGGTTGGAAGCGTGCCAGGTGCTTTCCTGGAGGTCTTGAGGGGCAGCTGGCCCACAATCGTGTAACACGTGGGGGAACATGGAAAACCCCGCGCGGCCAGCTCGATGACGATCTCGTCCTGTCAACGAATATGATTTTCATCTTCCAGTTCGAAGAGCTTCGGCGCTCGGCCACTGGTGGGGCACTAACTGTGCGTTGGTTAAAGGGAAGTGGACCAACGCTGCCACTTTTTTTGGGTCACAGTTCGCATCTCTTTACAAAATTTGTCCTCCTTAATATATCGTCCTTAATAACATGTCAAGTTTAATCATTTTATTATTAGTATTGCCTGAGTTGCACGTAAGAAAGTTGAATACCTATTTGGAGATGTGTATAAATTATAATTTTCTAAGGAAAGAATGTTCCAACTGCTATATAATACCAAATATTCGAAACTGGTTGTTCTTTTTGAGTCAATAGTTAATGTTAAAATTTGCTAAAGAAAAGGCTGCCTAATATCTATAAGTACACCTGTTTTCTAATCTATTTTTGTAAGCGAGTGATATCAGAGTTTAATAACCCTGTGTTCGTTAGTTTTTCTTTTTAAAATTTTAAATCCCATTTTCTGGGACTCTCAAAACTGATTTTTAGTTGATTAAATAATCTGGAGATGAGAGAGAGGGCAATGGATTTTTCTCATGAGAAAACACTCGCGTAAATTCTCATAGCTGAAAGGAACTGAAAAGGCCATTAAGAAGTCGATATGAATTTATACGGTCCCAAGATGAAATATCGCAACCAAACACTAAAAGAACAATTTACTATGTTAGGTTTAAATTTCAAATGTGATTTAGGAAAGAAATCAGCAAAAACTATTGTCAGTGGAAGATTTTTAAATAAATCGACTTTAAGCATAAACGTAACGTGTTTTAGAAAAGTATTCTTTTCAATAAATAATACCACATATAACCCAACAATATAGCACACTTTTTTCAAAGTTAGAAACTTATTCAGTATTTTTTGGGGCTAATTTATTAAATATTTAACTAGATTTAAAAAGAATTTAACCTTAATTCTGTATATGAAATGAAAATTCTCTTGCATACTATTATGAAGAACAGGAAATATGTTTCGTCTTGGATCTATAAAATATAAAACGGGCACTTTTAAAAAAAATTAATTGTTTCAGTTTTTCTTTAAAATTTTTGTAAATCGTATGTCTGACATGCACCGGTACTTATCAAATAATTTTTCAAACTAATCCGACTTTTTTTTTTAAAGAATTGAATGTGTTTGGCACTCACATCATCAAAACTAATCTGGCATGTTTATTTTAACTCCTAGAATATTGTAACAGATTCTTTTTTTAAGTTGATTTTGATTTTAGTACTTTGTTTATAATGTATTAGCATCTTGACTCAACCACAGCGATCAAATGATCAATTTCTTAATGTTTATGAACCTAGAAGTAAATTCTTAAGGTATATAGCAAAATATTGATATACAGGGTGCCACTAAAACTTAACGATAATCTGGCAAAATGCGAAAAGGCGGGCTCATATCTGTCCTGGAAAAACATATAAAGAATTACCCTACAGTTGGTTAAATGAGGAAGACTACATTTCCAGAAAAGTTGAAAATTGACACCTTGCACATCATGTAAAAAGCTACTGTGGCCACCAATTTCACAATTTTACGATGGGTTTTTCACTGACATCACTTTGCATAGTCGTACTATTAATCTCAGTCACAAGTCGGAGAAAACACTTAGCTGGTTTAATTAAAATTAACGTAATTTGTATGAGTCGAGGTTTAAGAAGAAGATGTCACTTAAATTTGACTCTCCATAAAAAGAAAACTTTTCCACACAACTCCAGGCAAGTTTCTAAAATTTGGCCCATTCGTACAGCATTCGTACGTTTTTTTTTGTGTGCATAACAATCATGGAGAATATTTTTATTTGCCGCTCTTTCTTTGAACAAAATCTCGGTTGGTACTTTTCCCCACATCATTAGTTATTTTGACCACAAATTCCTCAATTTCACAGTAATTCTTTCACTAGCATGTGTGAACTTTTACAGCTGGGATATTAATCACAGTTACAAGTGGAACAAGACCATTTACTGGTTTAGTTAAAATTAACGTAGTTTAGGACTTTTTGAGTAAATGATGTCACCTAAATTTGACGCTTCATAAAAAGAAAAACATTTCATACTATTCTAAGCAAGTTATTTCAAAAGATGACCCGTTTAGTTGCAAATCCAAAATGGTATAACACTTTTGATACATTTCTATTCATAACAACCACTACCAGTTTGTCTTCTTTTACAAAATGAATTCATTTTAAAAAACTGAATCTTACGTATGAAATGTAATTTATCTTCTACACGAATGCAAAGTTTTGGCCTTTTTAAAAGTGACCACTTGACGAGTCGGATGTAATTAGCTAAGTTTATTTCTTCCACTGCTTCAACAACCCTTTGCCGCAATTCGGTCCCCTTTTTGGATTGATTTGAAATAAACTTTTTCTTTCATGCAACCCCAATAAAAGAAATTGATGGGGTCAAAATATAGTGAACAAGTTGGTCATGAAATTGAACCATGAAGTCAAATCTACCTTCCGGGAGTTTCCATGACGAAATGTTCCAGTGCAGGATGCGCATAATGCCTTGGCGCATCTTTTTTGGAACACCATGCATATCCATGTTGATGTTGAATAGCACATCTTCCAGCAGGCCTGGCAAATTCTTTTGAAGAAAATTCACATATTTAACTAAATTTAAACTTTGGGGTTAACTCAATCAGTCCAGATATTTTTTCCGTTTAATACTCTGGTCCACATGTTCATTTTAAGTTAAAATTGGGTTTGGTCTTCACACATCAAATGCGAGTTTTACGTAAGCCATTCATGCAAGTCAATTTAAAATATCCGTTCCTAAGATTCAGTTTTTTAGAATGAAGTCATTCTGTAAATTAAAATAAAACGGTGGTGGTTGTTATTAATAGAAATGTAGCAAAAGTGTTTTACCTATTTGGAATCGCCACTGAACGGGTCATCTTTTGAAATAACTTGCTTAGAGTAGCAATGAATATTTTCATTTTATGAAGAGTCAAAGTTAGGTGACATCACTTTCTCAAGCAGTCTTAGACTACGTTGATTTTAACTAAATCAGTAAAGAGTTTTGCTCCGCGTTTGTAACTGTGATTAATATCCCAGCTATAAAAATTCACACACGTTAGTGAAAAAATCACAGTAAAATTGAGGAATTTGTGGTCAAAATACCTAACGATGTGGGGAAAAATACTAACGAAGACTTTTTTCAAAGGAGTTCAGCAAATAAAAAAATTCTCCATGACTGTGTGTTGTGCACAGAAATAAACAATTGTTATACGATTTTGGAATCTTAACTGAATGGGTCAAATTTGAGAAACTTGCTAGGAGTTGTGTGTAATAGTTTTACTTTTTATGGAGAGAGTCAAACTTTTTTAAGTGTCATATTTAGTTTTCTCGAACCCTGACTCACATAAGTTACGCTAAAAATAACTAAACCAGCGAAGTGTTTTGTCCGACTTGTGTGACTGCGATTAATAGTTCGGTTATGCAAAGGGATGTTAGGTAAAATGTCGTCGTAAAATTGTGAAATTGGGGTTGCAGTAGCTAATGATATGATGCTGGGTGTCAATTTTTTACATTTTCGAAAATGTGCTGGCTCTCACTTAACAAACTGCAGGGTAAATTTATATTTTTTTGCAGGAGTGATATGACCCTCACCTTTCTCTTCGTCACCGAATATCATTATTTTTCAGGACATCCTGTAGAATGCACAAGAAAATATTTTGAATACTGATTTTAAGATAAAACATTTTCCAAAATGGAAGATGAAAACTTATACTTTAATTTTTTAACCTTATTTTTTCTAATAAAATATAGATTTGCGCATAGTAATAATTACTACGTTTAGACACTATAAAAGAAACACTAGTCATTCATCTTATTTTAAAAGTTATGGGAAAATTTTAGTTGTTAAAATGTCCAGCACCAGGTTGGCGAGATCTCCATAAGTCCGCCAATTTTTATGGTCACCGGGAAAATATGCAAGTAAACAAATGTTGATAAGCCAACCGATGTATCAAACATTACACAATTTTGGGTATCGATATTCGCATTGAAATAAAATAGCGGTTAAAATATTTTGGTACTCTGTAGTGAAGATGCTCACTGATTTCATAAGTGACAATTCATATGAGAGATATTTTAATGTAATAAAAAAGGCTTTGGGAATTTAAAAAGTTTATTCACACAACTCTGCATATTCTGCATTGAATTCAAATATATCAGTATCTTTAAAAACCTACTATTCACTACATCATGTGCAACATATTTTAGTTACGGCATTTATTTTAATTAATATTATCCTTTGTATTTAATATCTCATATTCCGCTATTTAGCAGATATATTCAAATGACTAGCTTGGTCATTCTATTAACGCAAGGTTACTCGTACATAGTCAACCTCAAATTCAGACCCTCATCCACATCATATACAACATATAAGCTTAAAATAAAAAGAAAGAAATGTCATTTGCGTCAGCTTCCTTTCAAAAAGAGACCAGACTTGCATTGCACGCCTAAGATTATGGTTAGGATATCACACTGATGTTTCCACAAAGTGCTGGTTTATTTTAAAATCAATTATATGAAACAACAGATTTAATTGCAAAAAGGTTTATACTAATTTTTTGCGTATAATTGTAGGGGAACCAAAATTTTAAAAGCTTTATTTGTCTTAATATCCTAGCAGTTTGCTTGTAAAAATTCTAATTACATCTATAAAAATTATAGAGAAAGTAATCTACT
>BMAU01009705.1:0-10031 GCA_019973935.1 Trichonephila clavipes | reverse complement strand
ATGCAACGCCCGGTTAACTTAAGTTAATTTAATTTATTCTTATTATCCGTTCTTTAGTACCCAGGTTCTAAATTAACATTTGGCGTCACACTATAGCTTAAATTTAGACATTAATCATTAAAGACAAATAAAACGGACACTAAATTAAAAAGCCTTCTTTAAATTACACTTAATTTATTTACAAAACATTTAAATTACGTTAATTACTAAAGATATACATTATCACTTAACTGAATTGGGATCTGAGAGAGAGAGAGAACATGGTGTGCCATCTCGGGAGTCTCCAACCTCGGCAATTTGTCAAGGGGTCGTCAGACCAAAATCGGTGATAAAATTTGTGTCAGAGAGTGAGTAAATTCGTCGTGCAAGCGCTTATATTTCGCGGCGGTTTACCCCTGTATTCTGGAGGATTATTTCTCGAGAAACACAATCAGCTTTTCTGATTGGTCTGAAGTCAGCGGAGGGATATCTTCCCGCGGTCCATAGCTCACCCAAAACGCGGGAAATTCCCAAAAAACATCCCATACCATGATGTATTTATGGGTACATTGCCTTCTTCCAGGCGTGGGAAACGCGTCACCCTTTTCGGTGGGGTGAGAGACACTCCCAAAATTCCTCTGCTTGTAAACAACAGGGGTCTGTATACAAATTACTTTTGTAATCCTATGGAAAGGCGGCCCCCCCATCACTCCTCCCCTCTCTCAGATTAACAAAACAAAAAATGAATAATAATAAAAAAAAATTTCAGTACGCAAACGAAATACAGAATTGGCCTAAAAGCGTCGGCAAATGTCTATGTCAAGAACAAAAATTGTAGACTCCTGGTTCACTATAAGCTGTCCACGTCTTATGAGGGGGTTCTGTCCATGTTCATCCATGATGTTGGCAGCTCCATCGTCGCTCAGATATTGCTAAAGAAATCCGCTAAACTGCAAAAAAGAACAAAACCTTGTCTCCCAGGGAAACCATATTAGTAATGAAACAACAGTTATGAGAGAAAAAAAAATTAAACTTGGCCCTTTGTGACAACCCTTGAAGACTCAAGCACCAATTTCCAAGTCCTCTCACCGCTCATAAAATGAAAATAAGAATGTTAAAAAAAAATACAATCAATTTCTGAAGTTCCTAACCTATTCCGTGAGGGAAAACCAAATTAACTATCAACAACTATAATGACGTTAATGTACGAAGAGGAGAAAAAAATTTACTGAATGGATCACCCAAACAATTCACAAAAACATCAGACACAGACTGACAAATAGAAATAATTAACAATCACAAAGAATCGTGTGCCACTAAATAATAAAAAATATTAAGACAAATAACACGTAAGAATACAAAATTGGCGTATGTAACAACTGCGCAACTAATAAAACAACACTTAGAGTGTTGAACAAAATACATTGATAAGAAATAAACGCCAGTGAAAACATTTACATACAATTCAAGCGTGGCGCTCAGAAACAGACACTTCATAATCGTTTAACATCGAAATCTTGACACGACCAATGTGAAGTGAAAGTCCCAGACCATCAAAAAAAAAAAAAACTAGCAAAACTCTTTACATACTCAAGCGTAAAAATTTCAATGGTTCACTAAGAGCATTGATAATATTTAATGAAAATAATTAAGTAAAAGTAAAAAAATAATTAGAGATTGAAATGATGAGTGTGCATAAGTGGAGAAAAAATTTTGTAACTTCATAGAATGCTTGGTAGCCTAAGAAATTAAAAAAAATTCACTAAAAGCATTGGATACAAATAAAAGTTTAAAAAAATTTAACGGAATTAATTCAGATTTGCAAATTAAAATTTTATAAATTAACTAATCGTATAAATGATAAAAAAAAAATTATAACCTGCAAGAATGCTAAGTAGCCTAAGGAATTTTAAAAGAAAACTTCACTACGAGCATTGGTTACAAATAAAATTAAGAAAAAAAAATACTGTAATTAAATTTAGAATTGCAAACTATGAGTGCGCATGTGATCAGTATGCACCCCCAAAGTGTACAAAAGCAAAACAAACAAAACATAACATCCAATTTCCTGCGATATGACGATCGCCGGCAACCGCCAACACAAGAAACAGAGTGCAGAATTATAACTAAAAAAAAAGCAAATCCGATTGTAAAAAAACTATATCGATTAATATTGCTTAAAAGAAACTTTAAAGAAAAAAAATTTCTTCCACCTTCAATACATTTGAATTTCCATTTGAGAAATGAATTCCAGAAATCACAAGTGCAGTTGAAAATTTCAGAAAAAAAAAAATTTAAAACATAAAATTGATATGCAACCCAAGTCATATGAGGTGATACATACAGAGTAAAGTAATTTAACTAAAAGAAAATTATTGCAAGTGTTACACAGAATTAAACAGTTTCCAATATAAAAAAAAATATCGCTTAACTAATCAACATAACTTTTTAACAATCCTCGTAATACAATGTATCCACAAGTCCAAATAATATAAAAACTAAAAAATTGTTTCACTATACGCGCAACAAATATACAAACACGAGAAAAAAAAAACACAAGATCCTCGAAAAATTTACAACAATACCGCTAACTCATTTCATCGAAAATCCTCTAATTAATAACTCAAGTACAATTCTATAACAACAACCTAAAATTCTCAATTGTAACCTTAAAAACCATGATTCCTCGATAATCAAAAATTGCCTTTACCTCAGATCGTTCATCTTATGCCTCAACAACACTAACTAAACTCATCTGCAACTACCGAATAATCAATTGACTGCTCCACAATACCATTAACTAAAACCATCTATGCTCATCAACTTATTTACACAAAAATCTCACATACTCAATAACACTTAACTAGACTTACATATCTTCAACTTTCAAATAATTAATCGACTTCTCCACAATATCAATAGCCAAAACCCATCTTAGCTCATCAACTTATTCACAAAAATCTCGCATAATCCTCCACTCGAACTTTCCTAAATGCATCTCAAAACATTCCTAAATATACCACAACCATTAATTCAACTTATCCATGTTCATCAACCATTTACTCGGAACTGTACCAAATCATTAACTCAAATTATTCTATCTACATCAAAACAACTTTCTCAATTATACCGTATAATTATATCAACTCAATATTTCCTTTGCCCAAAATCCGTAACTCAAAAATATCCTTCTGTACATCAAACAATTTTTCTCAAATAAACCATGACTTTCCCTTCAATTCAATTATCCATTTCCATAAAAACAACCATCGAATAAACGTACACCTTGAACACAAACTCAACTATCTCCATAAAAAAACCTTCCCAACCATTCAACAAATTCATCAGTGCAAACTTTATCGATCTCCTTCAAATAATAGCTGTCTCAAATATTCCACGAAATCTCTTAACTCAAACTTATGTAACTCCTTACAAGTAGTGAAACAACAACAAAAAAAAAATTCACACCCAATCCTATTCCAACATTTCCAAACCCTCATAGCAACAGCACCGTAACGTAAAACAGGAAAAGGGGTGGGGAACGAAAACCCATCGGAAAAATTTTGCTGAATCTCTGTCGCGACAGCAGTGGGGCGAAGGGAAGACCCCTCCTAAGGCGGCAAGAATGCGACATCCAAAAATTCCACCCCCTGAATTATGCTGCCCGCGGGGAGGAGTCCCTGCGACAAGGAGTAACCAATAAACAGAAATTCCAATCAACAAACAGTGTTTTGTCTATACCGGATGTCGTGCTGGGGGAATACGACGACGTCAAGGGGTGCGGACAAGTTCTCCCCACGTTTCGAAACGAATGGACGAAACATTTTTAACACCATTAGCTGACCAACGACAACATAAAAAAACTTTACCAAATAACAAGCAGAACTACGTACTAAAAATCCAGAACAAAATTGAATCAACGTCAACACTCGGTAAAATAATCTACCCGCACTGGGATAAATCAACACATGTAGCCTAGCCCTGCGAGAAAAAAAAAAATACAATATTGACCGACCCAAAATCAAAATTCTTGGTTGTTTAGCACACAAGCGAAACACACTTATTGACTGCAAATTCATTTAACAACCATAATTAATCTAAACCAACAGAAATACTATCTCGACAAACAAAACCCTCAAAAGTACAGTTTAGACACAAGCGAGACACAATTATTGACTGTAATTATTTTTATGTTCTTGTTAAGGTGATGTTATCTGAATCGTTTCTAATTTCTAAGACGGTGTCATTTGTCTGTGGATCACTTTTAATTTGCGAATTGGTTAAATGAATGTTTTTATTCCGTATCTTTGCTGAACTCCGAATAGTGGCCAGTGACGTCGAATTAGTAATGTTTCAACATGTATGCGAACATTTGTGACCGAATGGGGACCCACACACGTTTTTGTGTTTTTAAAAAATCCATTTATAAAGTTACTCTGTACCACACGCGTGGGGAGTGAATAATGAATAAGCGGAATTGAAAAATTATGAATTAATAAACGGTTTTTTCCTATATCTAAAACTGCATCCCATACTTTCAAAAAATCGTATCCCAAAATAGCGCAATAATTATCGTTGATCTCTTGTTTCGTTATAAAAAAATATGTCGAAATTGAAATTCAATGATAATTGTATTTCATAGCAACCGATAATTTCTACCGTGTCTCCGCTTACAGCTTTAATCTGAATTGAAACATTAAATTCCCTAAAGTTATCATTTTTTATTTTAGTGAAAAAGAATTAGACATTAAAGATACGGATGCACCTGTGTCAATTAAAATTCTAAACTTGTGATGTTTAATGTTAGCATTTATGATCGGCAGATCGAATATATGATCTCGAGATTGAATCGGAGAAAACGCTCGCTCTACCGAATGAAAAAAATCTAAATACGGTTTTCTCCATTGAAGTTTAAATTGTGATTGGTGCGAAAACGTTGAAAACCCTATTCTCAGAATTTGTGTGTGTGTCGCTCTCACCGAATGCTTGGGGACTGCGTAATTGTCGCGGAGTAGATTCCCTGAAATGTACATGCCTCCCTCCTGGCCTGGGGCTACTTGAAGAAGAATACTCGCTTGCGGCATTTCTCCGGGGCTGGTAACGGGCAGCGCGTTCGTCCCTCTGTCTCTTCCTACATTCCGCCTGTCTGTGTCCTTTGAATACCACAATAGAAGCACTTTGAAAACGTTCTCTCTTCTGTTAGAATAGTTCCCACCTGATTTACGAGCTGTAACTGCACTTGCCTCTTGTAGACGGCCGACCCTTAAATTTATTTCTTGTAATCTATCCGCTAATGCTGAAAGAACTGGATTTTCCGTTTGTGCGGACGACAAGCCCCTGATCTCTCTTCGCTAGCTATTTGATTTAATTTCATATTCTGCTCTTCTATCAATGCGGCATTGATTGATTCCTCTAAATTCAAAGGATCACGGAGAGAACAAACCGGCGTATTTCATTTTTAAACCACTTATAAACCGAGATTGCAACAATTGGTCATTCGCATTTCTCACCGCGGTATTTTGAGCCGAATTTCCTGACTGGAAAATCTGTGTTCCCAGTTTATTGATGCGTGCTGCAAATTCCTGTACGCTCTCCGAAGGACCCTGGATACACGATGAAAATAATTGGAGACGCGTTGATAAAGGTACAGCTTTTTTCGAATCTTCCAATAAGAATTCTTGCGATATCGTTATATTCTGTCAATTGACTATGTGTTGGGTCGGATAAGAAAAAAATTCCTCAGCTATTCCGTTAATTTTAATTTTAGAATTGTTACTTTCTCATCGTTTGACCACTTGCCCTAAATTTGCAACATCGTTTATTTTTCCCAAGAACCTGCGAATTCCTAACGATTCACCTCCGTCGTACATTGAATTAGATCAATTAGATTAAATTTCTCGAACGCCGTTTGCAAAAGGGGGTCTGATTGTCGTGTACGTGGCATATTTGTTAATTATTAGTTAAGACCAAAATTTCTATATCCAGTAGCTCTGAGAGATAAAGTTGAAACTTAACTTTGTTTTGCTCGTGCTGTTTTGTTCTGCTATATGATTGCTAACTTTAATTTAAAATTTTTTTAGTGTTTCGGATAGGTGCTTCAATGCTCATTTAATTTTTGTGTTGTTTGTTTTTGCTATAGATTTGGAATTTTTTTTTTTTTTTACTCAGGCTCTAGTTAAATTGTGGTTTGGTTAATTAATATGCAGTCAATCATTCTGTCTCGGTTGTGTGCTAAACTGTACTAGGAATTGAATGTTTTGTTTGATGTCGATATAGTACTTCTGTTGGGTTAGATTAATTTTTGGTTTGGTTAAATGAATGTGCAGTTAATCATTCTGTCTCGGTTGTGTGCTAAACTGTACTAGAATTTAATGTTTTGGTTGATGTTGATATAGTATTTTTTTGTTGATTTAGGTTAACTTGTTTTTTGATTAATGGTAGCGCTCAGGTAGATTATTGAATTGAGTGTTGAGGTTGATTTAATTTTTTTAGAGTTTTTTTGGATTTTTTAATTGTAGTTTTGCATTGTTATTTGGAAATAAGTTTTTGGTTAGATAATGGTATTGTTAAATTTTTATGTTTTGTGTACGCGTAGTTGTGTTAGCTTTGAGTTTGGTTTTGGCTAAGAGATTTTGATTTAGTATTGTTTGTTTTAGATATTGAGTTTGATAATTTTTTTTTGGTTTGAAAATGTTGGAAGAGGTTTGGGTGTGAATTTTTTTGTTTCACTAATTGTTTAAGGAGTAGATAAGTTTGAGTTAGGGATTTCGTGGAGTATTTGAGAGAGTTATTTGAAGGAGACAGATAGGGTTTGCACTGATGAATTTGTTGAATAATTGGGAAAGTTTTTTTTTTTTCATGGAGATAGATAAGTTTGCGTTCGAAGTACCTTTATTCGATAGTTGTTTTTGTGGAAATGGATAATTGAGTTGAAAAGAAAGTCACAAGGTTTATTTGATAAAATTGTTTGATGTACAGAAGGATGTTTTTGCTTTTAAGGATTTTGGGGCAAGGGAAATTGAGTTGATATAATTATACGGTATAATTGAGAACGTTGTTTTTGATGTAGATAGGGTAGTTTGAGTTAATGATTTGGTACAGTTTCGAGTAATTAAGTTGATGAACATAGATAAGTTGAATTAATGATTGTGTGGTATATTTAAGGATGTTTTTGAGATGAATCTAGGAAAGTTCGAGTTGAGGATTTTCGACGAATATAGGTTTAGTTAATGGTATTGTGGAGCAATCGATTATTTGGAAGGTGCAGATAAGTTTAGTTAGTGTTGTTGAGGCATAAGATGTGAACGATATGAGGTCAAGGCAATTTTGGATTATCGAGGAATCATTTTAAACTTACTGAGAATTTTAGGTTTTGTTATAGAATTGTGTTTGAGTTATTGATTAGAGGGATTTTCGATGAATTAATTAAGTTAGCGGTATTATTGTAAATAGAGGATCTTGTTTTTCTTTTTTTTTTTTCGTGTTTGTATATTTGTTGCGCGTATAGTGAAACATTGAGTTTTTTTTTTTTTTTATATTATTTGGACTTGTGGATACATTGTATTACGAGGATTGTTAAAAAGTTATGTTGATTAGTTAAGCGATATTTTTTTATATATTGGAAACTATGTTTAATTTTGTGTAACACTTGCAATAATTTTCTTTTTTGGTTAAATTACTTTACTCTGTATGTATCGTCTCATATGACTTGGGTTGCATATCAATTTTATGTTTTTAATTTTTTTCTGAAATTTTCAACTGCACTTGTGATTTCTGGAATTCATTTCCCAATATGGAAATTCGCATGTATTTGAATGTAGAAGAAATTGTTTTTTTTTTTCTCTCAAATTTTTAAAAGTATTAATCGATATAGATATTTTTTTTTTTTTTTTATAATCGATTTGCATGTTTTTTTTTTCTTTCTGCCTTTGTAAACATTGGGGATGCATCCTGATCAAATGCACACTCATCGTTTGCAATTCTAAATTTAATTACACTAATTTTTTTTCTTTATTTCAAATTGTAACCAATGCTTGTAGTGAATTTTTAAATTCCTTAGGCTACTCAGCATTCATTGAGGTTATAATTTTTTTTCACCGTTTATACTACTCGTTAATTTCTAGAATTAAATTTGCAGATCTGAATTAATTACGTTAATTTTTTTAAAAACTTTCATTTTAACCAATGCTTGTAGTAAATTTTTTAATTTCTTAGGCTATTAAGCATTCTCGGAGGTTATAGCATTTTTTTCACCTATGCACACCCATTGTTTCAATTTCTAACTTTCACTTTGAATTAATTTCTTTTTACGAAAGATTGTTATCGATGCTCTTGGTGAACCACTGCAATTTCTTATGCTTTGAGTACTGTATTTGAAGGTTAAAGTAATGGTAATTTTGTTTGGTGGTCTGGGACATGCACTTCACATTAATCGTGTCAGGATTTCGATGTTAAACGATTATGAGGTGTCTGTTTCTGGGTGCCATGTTTGTATTGATTATATATGTTTTCACTAGTACTTACTTCTTATCACAAGTATTTTGTTCGATGCGCATATGTGTGGTTATTGTGAGTAGCGAAGCTGTTATATATGCAATTTTGATTTTACTATGCGTTACTCGTCTTTTTTTTTTATTATTTAGTGGCACATGTTTCTTTGTGATTGTTCGATTATTTCTATTTGTTATTTTATATATGTTGTCCTTGTGAATTGTTTGGTGACCCATATCCCATTCGGCAAATTTTCTTTTTCGTGCATGAATTTAATTGTAGTTGTTAGTAGTTAATTTGTTTTTCTCCACCTTTTCGCAACGTTTAAGGAATTAGGGTTAAAATGCAATTTTCTTGTTGATTGTTGTATTTTTGTGTGTGCAAGTAGAATTTTTTAGACAATGCTTCTTGAAATTTTTTATATTGAGTGATGGGGAGGACGAGATGGGGACCTCGGGTATCCGAAAGCCCTGTGGAAGAGTGGGAAATTTTGTTCTACCTATTTATATACACTACTGATGCTAGCTCTCCTACGAGAGTGTTCGTGTTTTTCTCTCTTTCAGGACATCAAGCCATGGTTGTTTCAGGTGCATTGGATCTGGTTGTATCACGAGATTAACCCCGTCGAGAGTCAGATTTCTGGATGTACCCCTTGCACCATGGGGCAGAACCCCTACAAGATTCAAACAGCACCGGTTACTACTACAAGACCGAGGAACTGTTACGCTAAAGTTTTACCAAGATTAGGACGCTCCAGACATCATTTTCTTGTTTTTTTCTTCCTTCGTGACGTGGACAGCCGTTCGTGACCAGGAGTCTGTGAGTGCCTGTTGAAAGGAAGAATGGTCTGTTGGAACTGCTGCTGCTATTGCATTTTTGATACGGACATTTTCCTCAATGAATTTTCTTGTGTTGGAACTGCTGACGCTATTGCATTTTGTATTTACATTTACTACAATGAATTTTTTGTGTTTCTTTATTTCTAGTTTTGTTAATCTGAAAGAAAAGGGGAGGAGTGATGGGAGGCCGCCGGCCTGAGATACAGTTTTAATTTTTGCATTTGCCCTGTTTACGGAAATAGGGATTACACAGGAATGTGGGTGCGTCTAGGTTCAACGGACCTTATGGCCGGCAAAATTATGTTCTTGCGCTCAATCAGGGTGGTAGATTTGACGGTAATAATCCGTAGCGGATTCTTTTCGAAAGTGATCTGGTCAACTTTAAAAGCTCGTGCACGACAATTCTCGGCGCTTTTTACTCCTTCTTCGTCTGCCAGAAAAACCCTCCACTTTCCGGGAAGCTCACCTGTTACCCGAGGTCAATCCCATCCGTCGCTCGCTCCCCTCTTTCAAAAGCTAAGTAATATTCAGTTATGTGTCACTTAATTTTAATCTTATTGTTTAATAAATTAATTGTTACTTTAGAACCGGCCTTTTTAATCTAGTGTACTGTTTTATTTGTCATTAAAGATCTAATGTTTAAACTTAAGCTATAGTGTGACGCCAAATGATAAGAAATTAGAACCTGGGTATTATAAAATGGATAATAAGAATAAATTAAAT
>BMAU01009699.1:0-10367 GCA_019973935.1 Trichonephila clavipes | reverse complement strand
AATATATACAGGGTGTTTCAGCTAAGATGTTACAAACTTCTAGGAGAGGTAGGGACAACAAGACGACTCGAAGTATATAGGCAATGCTGGGTCGGAAATGCTTTCCTAAGGCTCCACGCGCCGACAAAATTTAGGGTGCAAAACTTCAACTGGTCTTAAAAGCGGGGTCGAAACGCTTTGGGTTTTGGTCAAAATTATTTTTATTATTTATTATTTCATTAAAAATTCTGAGCAATATTGCTGCTAAAACATCGCTAGAGGGCGCCTTAGACTTTGGAACGCTAGGAAAAAAATTTCAATATTTTTTAAGTTTTTTTATGGTTTTCATAAGTTGAAACTTTAACTTGAATTTTGATACCAGATTTGGTATCCTCCGGGGAAAATTGATGTAAAAATCGAACATTGTTCAGGGCACTTAAAGCACAAACGGTGCTAAAAAACGAGCAAAATGTTGGATTTCGGTGCGGTTTGCGCGAAAAGCATTCCCTTGCTGACTAATTTGTTCAAAACAAATTTTGACATTGTTGTCAAATTTAAAACCAGAGGTGCTTCAGACAAGTAAAAAGGCATTTCCGACCGACCTTTCCTATGTGATTCCGAGTTATCTAGGTGTACTCTTCCACCAACGAGGTAGAGTACACCTAGACGACTCGGAATAACATAAGAAAGGTGGTCCGGAAATGCCTTCCTGAAGCAGTAAGACCATCGAAAGCCTGATACGTAGCCCAGGAATTGCAAGTGTCGTGGCAGTGAATAAAGCGAGCAGGGTTCTCGGCGAAAATTTTAGCGAGAGAGTGTTAAAGGCAGAATATGCAAATTTCACCGTCGAGAGGTGAATTAGCCGCCAGAGGGACAGAACGATAAGAAGGAGTCCGCTGGAAGGAAGCTTTATTTCCATCGCACACAGAACTGGCTGTACGATGGCAGAGTACACGAACGCAGAGAAAGTAGATATGATTCTGGCGTACGGGGCCACAGATTGCAATGGTCGAGCCGCTCAGAGGTTGTACGCCGAAAGGCATCCTGTCAGGCGGACTCCTGCTCATACCATGTTTGCTCGCCTACACCAGCAATTATGTGAAACCGGTTCATTCAGAAGGTAGCACGTAATCGAGATCGGACGGCACGTACCGAATTGAATGAGGAAATTGTACTAGATATAGTACAGACCACTCCCAGTTTAAGTACACGAGGGTATCGCTAATGAAATCGGGATTTCATACAGTAGCGTTTGGAGGATTCTCGATGATAGTGCCCTGCATCCATTTCACGACCAGCGCGTCCAGTCACTAAAAAGAATGTGACTTTGCAACTCGTCAGGCCTTTCACAGTGGTACTTGCAGCAACGAATTGCAAATCCCTTTTTTGCAGCCTCCGTGTTGTTCACAGATGAGGGCGTCTTTTTTCGAGAGAGGGGTATTTTCAACATCCATAACAGCCACTCGTGGGCAGCAGCGAACCCACATGTAACACGTACTCGGGCTGCACAGGATCGTTTCCTGGTTAACGTATGGGCGGGCATTCTAGGGGATCATCTAATAGGACCCTACATTCTGCCTGATCGCCTGACTGGTCCACGCTACCTGATATTCTTGGAACAAGTTTTGCCAGATTTATTGGACAGCGCACACGTTACCGCTGCGACTCGTACTTCCATGTGGTTCCAGCAAGATGGAGCCCCCGCACATTTCAGTATTTCTGTTCGGAATCACTTGGATGCAACATGTGGTGAACGATGGATTGGCCGTGGAGGTCCAGTTCATTGGCCTCCCCGATCGCCAGACCTTTCCTGTCTGGATTATTTCTTCTGGGGGCAAATGAAATCCTTGGTGTACGAAACACCCGTAAACAGCGCCGAGGAACTTGTAGCACGCATCAGTACAGCAGCCGGGGAAATGCGAAACACTCCAGAAATGTTATCGAATGTTCGACGCTCCATGAAGCGAAGATGTGAAGCCTGCATCACATGCGGCGGGCGTCAGTTCGAACACCTCCTTTGACAGCAGTTTTCCTTCTTTTCTTTACTTTTTCTTTATGATTATGCATAGCAGTTAGTAAAAAGCTTTTTTCCTCCTATTTTGAGTCTTTCCTTGTGTTTTACTTCTTGTGATTTGGTACTTGTGTTTTTTACCCTCTTTTACTAAAATTTTTTGCTATAAAATTACTTTTTTGCACAACACACGAATCTCATTTAGGAGGAAACATTGCTAGTAATTATTCGGCTTACACCAAACCACAAAATTATCCAAATGAGTTTCCAAGTTGCAATGTCTGAAAGCGCCCTCTGGTTTTGATTAATGGCTACCAAGTCAAAATTTATTTTTAACAAATTAGTCAGTAACGGAATGCTTTTCGCGCAAACCGCACCGAAATCCAACATTTTGCTCGTTTTTAGCACCGTTTGTGCTTTAAGTGCCCTAAACAATGTTCGATTTTGTACATCAATTTTCCCCGGAGGATACCAAATCTGGTATCAAAATTCAAGTTAAAGTTTTAACTTATGAAAACCATAAAAAAACTTAAAAATATATTGAAATTTTTTTTTTTTTCCTAGCGTTCCAAAGTCTAAGGCGCCCTCTAGCGATGTTTTAGCAGCAATATTGCTCAAAATTTTTAATGAAATAATAAATAATAAAAATAATTTTGACCAAAACCCAAAGCGTTTCGACAATTTCCCCGCTTTTAAGACCAGTTGAAGTTTTGCACCCCTAAATTTTGTCGGCGCGTGGAGCCTTAGGAAAGCATTTCCGACCCAGCATTGCCTATATACTTCTCGAATCGTCTTGTTGTCCCCTACCTCTCCTAGAAGTTTGTAACATCTTAGCTGAAACACCCTGTATATATATATTTCTCTTTTCCCTAGCTTTTTTTACAGATTTAATATTTTTTGCTAAGATTTGTTACTTTATATATATATATATATATATATATATATATATATATATATATATATATACTAGAGGACCCGACAGACGTTGTCCTGTACACACATCTTAAATTCAAAATAAAAGATTTTTGAAGATTCGATACTGCGATCGTAGCGTAGTCTGCTGGATCCAATGTAAAACATTCCAAGATCAACAATTTATAAATAAAAAATTAATTAAATAAACATTTTTAAACCGAATTATAAATCTAAACCATTCTCGAGTCCTCTGGAACAGACAAACACTTTCATCAAAATCGGTTCAGCCGTTTAGGAGGAGTTCAGTTACATACACACGCACAGAAGAATTACATATATAAATATTATTTGAAAAGCTATTAATTAAAAAAGTTAAACAGCGTGAATAGTCGGCATCTTCGTAACAAAAAAGGCCAGGTTTGACCAGTTTGGCTGAAAATGAATTTTCGGTGCCAACTTACGTATTTTTCAATTCCTACTATTAGCTCACGATATCTATACATATTTGTTTGTTTGTTTATTTATTTATTTATCTTGGTGGAATTTTCAATCGCTAATAAAATACATTTTAAAGCGCTCAATTGAGCTGAAATGTAATGTACATGATTCTTTTAGATGACAATACAATAATTTTTAATTATAAATAATAAAAATTAATTGATTAAAACAAATTATTTAAAAAATTACAAATACAGCCACGTTGGCGACTTAGCGACCCTTTTGGCGACTTATGTCAAAACTTGAAAAGGTTTTTTTCTCACGTGTTAAAGCATTCAGTTGAAAGGAAATTTTATATACACGATTGTTTTGGATGATAAAACGATACTTTAATAATAATTAATAAAAATTAATTACCACTTAATGTTGTGATTCTGTCATATGTAGATACATATTTATACTAAGTGCAACTATTTAATACAAATTAGCTAAAATAAACTTTTTCTTGGTTGATCTAAGTAGGAATTGATTTTAAATTTTTTTTTATATCACTTGTTTATAACAATAGCGTTGTTACAATAATGCAGGTGAATGTTGAGTTGTATTTTTTTGAATGTTTTTAATTAATATATTTTTAACTAATTGCGATATCGTACCGAATTGTGAATCTAAACCATTCCTGAATTTACTTGAACCCACACAAAAAATTTCATCGAAATCGGTCCAGCCGTTTGGGAGGAGTTTAGTGACAAACACACGCACAGAAGATATATATATATATATATATATATATATATATATATATGTACATAAATAGATGTTTGTATATGTGACCACGCTTCACTCCAACACCATGAGAATTGGCATGCGTATGTATTTTGTTGTCGACAAGGTTATTGTGCTATCTTCTTTGTTGCAGCTCCCCACCAGGGGGCGCTACAACATATCAACTTCTGCAACGTTCAATCAGTCACCAAGTTGCCAACACGGTTACCAAAAACAATGCCAATGGCCTCTGTAACCATTATAATGTTAGAAACGGTGTGTGTGTTGCTTGCGAATATAACAAATTTAACAAAAAATTAATGCGATAGAAAGTAATATTAACGTATTACGCATCCAGATATAAATTTTTTACACTTCATTACATAAAATTTGAAACAATGTGCTATGTTTGCTGAACAGCGATCAGCTTTGGAATGTATTTTGAAAAATCAACCCACAAGGGAGCTATGGTGGCGATATAAATAAAAGTACTTTCTATCAGTTATTATGCCTAAAATAATACAATTTAGTAAAAATGATTTTTTGTTTAGCTAAGATATGCAAAAAGCTGTTTTTGTTTTATTTGCAATTCACTTAAAATTTATTCATTAACCCTTTCGCGGGCAGTGGCTAATGGGTCTAGCCACATATTAAAAAAATTATTTTCTCCAAGCGGGTGGTGGATATTTAATCTATCCACGTACGTTAATTGAAGCTAAAATGCATAAAATCAACACAGATGGCAACACGATACCTTTTTTTGCATTTCCTGTTTTCTGATTGGTAGTTAAAAACAGTTTTTCTCGATGACAATCTACAAATTGTATTTTGATTGCTGTAAACAAAATTTCTGTTCTTTGAAAAAGAAATTCGACATATCATAAGTTTACTTTTATCTCATCTGAATGATTTAAGCAAATGTGCAATTAAAAAAGGGTTTTATTTAGGTTTTTGGAAAGCTTTTATATGTGGATAGAGGCTCTGTCCACTGCCCACATAGAACAGAAAAATGACCTTGAAATTTTCGCTCTTCCATTTTAGAGAGTCAAAACAAAAGGTGATCTGTACAGGAGATGCTCTCTTTGGAATAGTAGAAAAGACGTTCTTCACTCTCAGTGGCTGTGTCGGTCCTACAACGTACCACTGTGCCTTCAAGCAAATGGTCCTACTTGCTTTGAAATGTTCCACAGTAAATGACTCATCAAAATTGTGAAATAACTAATTTACTTATTTCTAACTTTTTATTCTAAACTTAAATAAAATATAAAATGTGGATATATACCATTTCCAATGTATATTTTAGTAAGTATTCTACTATGTACACTTATTCTACTACTATTTAATTACACTTATACTTTGTATTTAATTGTTATTGAAATAAGTATCATCATAAATTTTAATTTTGCATAAAAAGTTTATTGTGATATGGTTCATTACTTCTGTCCTGAAAGTAAGTTAAATGTCTTAAGTGCGCAGTGGCTATAACGTCCCGCCACCACCCAGGAAAAACACCCTTGGTCAGATAATTTTGTTGTGACTAAATAATTTTTATAGAGGATGAAAACACTACATTTATCAAATACTTTATCATAGCAAAGTGTGTTTTAGCTTTGTGACTGTTAAAAGGTGTGACATTATTCCTCCTTCAAATCCTATATTGTTTCATTTTTCAATCCACCCGTGAAAAAAACGGATATACCAGTTAGTTATTTATAAAATTTTCTAACGTAATTTAATCTAAAAAGTCATTCAGATGTGGAATAAATATAACTTTTTGCAATATTTGTGTTTTGTGATACATATTTAACTTTTACTCATTTTGAATGCTCCTAGAATCGCAGTTTTCTCTACATACCAATTTTAAATGTTATGTTATTAAAACATTTAACATATTTTTTTACATCAGATCATTTAAATTACTCAAAAGTACAAAGCCATAAAAATTTAATTAACGGATAGCTTTCTGAACCTTGTGTTTCAGAAATCAATTCTTAATTTCGAATTCCCTTCGTGTACAAAAATATAAAAAAATGCAAGAAAAATAATTTGAAAAAATATTAATTTAAAAAATATACATATATTTACTTTAAAAGCGTATTTCTTCAGTTTTTGTTTTATTTTAGTACGTTACATTTTTAGTCTTAAAGTCATACCGAATGAAAATTCTACCAAAATATACAATATAACATATTTGAACAATATACACTATAACCAGTGGCACACACTAGGGGGGCTGTGATCCGGACCCCCCTCAAAGTCCTTGATTTTTTTCCGATTGATTATAATTCTAAGTATATAGTACGTAAAATTTAATTATTTACTTGTTATTAATGATTAATTTTATTAATTAAAGATAATTATTTATTCAAAAATTAGTTTTTACAGTGTTTTGTTCCCGAAAATTGGCAAAATAAAAAGAAGCATGATATAAGAATGGTGAACTTTCGACCCCGTATCCCCCTTTGAAAAATTCCTGTGTGTGCTACTGACTCTAACCATAACAATACTTCAGTTAATCTGAATACATTTTTTTATCTAAAAAATATAAATTCTGAAAAAAGTATTTTCAGAATTATTTCTTTTAAAAAATTTGAATAATTTAAGAGAAAAAAAAATAAATAAAAAAAATAAGGGGCTTTTTTTTCATTACGAAGTCTTCAAAAAAGAGAGAAGTCTTATTCTTAATATTTCATTATTTCATTTTAGGAAGCCAAATTAAACTAAGCAATAATCTCTCATTTATTACACTGTTCAAAAAAGTATTCGAAATGTTTTAAAAAATTACTTTTTTAATAGTTTGTTTACACTATAGAATAATCCACAAAAGTATCATCAAGCAGAAAGTAATTCTTTTCAAACTGACAACTTCAGAAAAGTATTATAATACTTAACACTATTCGATTTTATTTCAATAAAAAAAGTCTTTAATGTTTAAGGTATCCACAGCTACGTTCGGAACTGTTGTTTTGCAAACGCGTGTAAATGGATAATTTTTATGACATTTAATGTCCCTTAGATTAGAATACATGTATATAAAATTGTTTTAAATACATTATTACAGTAAAAGATTATTTAAGTGCAACATTTTAGCAAAAAAAATGAACATAGCATTACCAATGTTCAAAACATTCTAGTTTTATGGTAAATGTTTCTATAATAATATTATTTTGCCTATGTATAGCTCATATCTCTATACAGAGTCTGAGCTAGGATTTTTTAAGCATATAACGTATAGGTAGATGTATCCATATTTCAATACAATAGAGTGGAGAAATTTTAAGAAAAGAACACCGATAATTATGTCACTTGATAAAAACTCCTAGTTCAGGCCCTCTGGAGAAATCTTTGATTTATTTAACCAAAATACTATTATTCTGCAAGCGTTTTTCATCAAAGAGGAATGTTTTCAAAATAGGTAATTGCAAGTTTATATTTTTTTTGCCAAAATATTGCATTAAAAAAAATGTTTTTATTCTAATAATAATCTTAAAACAATTTTATACACATAATCTAATCCAAATGACATTAAATATCATGAAACATATACATGTATACGTTTTTTTAAATCATGGTTCCAAACGTAGTCGGATACCTTAAATTTATTTGAAAACGTTTTTCAACCTTCATCTGAATTGTTTTAATAATGTATTAGTTAGCGATAAAGCTAATATTTTAATTAATCTTAAAAACAAAAAATTTAATCACTGTATTGAACATGGATATCCTGCCAACTTTCTTTGTAATTATATTTATAATGTTTTTTAATGATACAATTTGTATTACTGTAATTATTTACTGTTATTATGTTTTTTAATGATTTTTTAAAATTTCTACAATATCTAATTTATTCTACAATTATTAAATAGATGGCGCCACATGCTTATTAAATTTTAATAATATAATATTTTTTTTCGTTTCTTTTATATTTTACACTAATTTTTATATGAAGATTATTTTTGTGATTTTTTAAAAGTATATATATATATATATATATATATATATATATATATATATATATATAAATTCATTAATATCCTATCGCAATTAATTTTAAGCGGTTCTGCTCTAATTCCTTTGTATTTGGCGGGAACACATTACTTGTTGATGCACTCCCGACCATCGTCTACACTCCGAATAAAAGTAGGTTATGTTTTTGTTCATATGTTATTTAGTTGAATAATTTTTAATATTTAAATTCCAAATATATAATTCGTTCCTTTCCTCTTGGTACATAGTATGACAAATTACAGGTGAAGGTTGGCTGGCCACAAAACATGTGTAAACCTGCAATCCTGGTTCCTAAGGCCAGGAGTTTGCATTATACTACTGTGCCTTCTTCCTAATTTTAGTTATCTTAGGTTTATAAGTATCAGTTTATTTTTATATTTTCGTTTATATATTTGTGTATATGTATATATATATATATATATATTGAATTTTTTATATTGGATTATATGTATATATATATATATATAGATATAGATATAGATATATATACTGGGTGTCCATAATTAAACGATACTACTTCAAAATTGTGTACAGACAAAACTATTGTTCAGAAAGTTGTAAAATTCTGTGTACGACATAAATAAGGGATGGGAATTTGTATATTCGAAAAAAAAAATTAGTTCAAATTTTTGCCACTAGAGGTCGCTTTTAAATGAAGGCCACCTTTATTAACGGTTTTCTATTTGTATTTTATCGCTTTTTTATCCACAGGATACGGTAACACAATAACTGATACTCATTAAAAAACACAATTTCTAAATTGAACTGCAATTTTTTTTTGACGTCACACAGCCTAGTTTATTTTCAGTGTGCTCGGTATTGCTAATCAGTATGTCATTACGTTTACCAGATCGAGCGTTGTTAGTAAAGTTATTCTATCAAAACAATAATTCCGCAATAGTTGCTCTACGAAAATTTCCGATTTTAAAGGGGATGCAAAAAGGTCCATTGACAGCTATAAATCTTCAATTAATGGTAACCAAATTTGAAGAAACATGATTGTTGAATGTTTGTTCTGGAAGAAGAAGAAACCCTGTTTCTACGGAAGCAGAGAAAGTTGCACTTCAGGTGGAAGAGGACAAAGCGTCCAACGTGCAGGCTAGCACAAGTGTTCGCCTTGGCAGAAGCATTGATCTGCCTCGTTCAACTGTCCCGAAGATCATGCGAAACATTCTCCTTTACTATCTATACAAGCTTCAACTTGTGCAGGAATTGCTTCCACATGATTTCGAGACTCGACATCTGTTCTCTCACTGCAGTTTCTTGCTCGTTTGGAAGTTGATCCAGAATGGCCTTGGGATATCCTCTGGACAGACGAATCACACTTTCATTTGGAAGGTTCAGTGAATACTCACAACTGTCGAATTTGGGAATCAGACAATCCGCATTCCACCTTACAAGTTCCGCTACACTCACCAAAAGTAACGGTGTGGTGTGGGTTTCCGTGTCTTTTTATTCTGGCCCGTATTTTTCGAGGAATTAGGTGCTGAGAGTCCAGTAACATGTTCTATCACTGGACAGCGATATGCATCGTTATTACGGAATAAAATTTTTCCGCATCTGCAAGCACGTCAGTGCCTTTTACGCATAATTTTTATGCAAGATGGAACTCCCGCACACATTACGTGTTGTGTTAAGGACGTTCTGAAACATCACTTTACAGAAAAACGCGTGATCAGCCGCCAATTTCTTCATCTGAGGTCTCCCCGATCACCTGACCTCAATCCATGTGATTATTGGCTTTGGGGGGGGGGGCATTTAAGACAGCTGGTAAGTTGTGATCAACCAAGACCTTTACCTGATCTCAAAGACAGTATTTCACGACATGTTCTTAACATGTCCCAGAATACACTGCGGTCAACGGTGGAACATGCTACCTTACGATTTCAAATAGTAGCTGAAAATGATGATCATCATGTTGAGCCTTTATTGTTGTAACAAAATTTGTAATATGTTACAAATGTATGCTAAGTATTAATGTATGCTAAATATGATCTCCGCTAAAAACGCCCTCTAGTGGCGAAATTGTGAACTAAATTTTTTAATAGCTGAAACAAATTTTCGTTTATTCTTTATGTCATACACAGAATTTTACAACTTTCTGAACAATGGTTTCGTCTGTACACAATTTTGAAGTAGTATTGTTTAATTATGGACACCCAGTATATACAGATATATACAGGAATGCATATATGTAATACAGAGAAGAAATCTTTTGAAAAAATTACAATTATGTTATGTACTCTTTAAT
>BMAU01009698.1:0-15091 GCA_019973935.1 Trichonephila clavipes | reverse complement strand
ATTTGTGTTCCTGGGACGTCCTGACCCTCCGCGACGGTACACTCTACCTTCTGTGATCCACTGGTTAAGCCAACACCGAGCAACTACCATATCGCCCGACCGAGGTGGCGGCCGATACGTCTATTCGACCAACCTGCTTCCTCTGAGGCTCATTATACGGCCCCTATCAAAGTCCGTCAGCTGCTCGTACTGCCGCCGGTTACGTCTTAGAGGCATCCTAAGTCTCAATATCGCTCTATCAAAGTCATCAGATTCGTTTTGATAGCCGTACGGCGCTCGTACTCATGCTTTTAAACCTCCCAGTTGCAAATCCAATATGCGCATAGCACACTTAGCCTTGTCTCATTGGCTTGAAAATTTTAATCATTTGCATATCTCTTACCAGACTGCTATTCCCGAGTTTCGTGATTGTAGCTTGATTTCTTCTGGTGCATATTTTTTTACAGAGTGTATTATACTTTGTATATGGAGATTTTGTTTATATTTTTAATTCAGTAAGCTGCATAAATATATCGTAAAGTCTTAATCGTTACCGTGAGGTAACCGTAATACCTAGCTAAAATTTATTTTACATTTTAATTGATCCTTATGTACATAACTTTGTGAATTACAATGATTAATTCAGATTTGTTAGGTTTGAAGAAGTCAGAGATTGAAGCAACTCGCAATACAGAAAAAACAGAGATTTTCGGAGTAATTAAGTTCCTTTATTAGAAAGGTTACAGTGCAGGTAAATCTTGCACGAAGTGATGACTATTTACGGAAATTATCACCTGTCATATCACACTGTAATGAGCTGAAAAATAAATGTTCAAATTCCCCATATGTCCCAGAAGGGATCTTTACACAGTAAAGATAGTAGAGGATTTTATCCTATTAGACCGAAAAGCAACCATTGAAATGATCCCAAATGTTTGCCGATGGGTCTTGGTCTCAAGTCTGCGTTGTCGAGTCAGCCTTTGAGTCTGTTTGCGATGAGAATGACTTCTCATAATATTGTTTAGATTATTCCTTGTGATGGAGAGCCATTGGCAGGCTTGTACCTGGCCAGTCACAAGCAGAGATGACTCGATGGTTACAAATGGTCCGCAAGTGGTCTTCTGGTTATAGAATCAGTTGCCACAGAGCATCAACATCTGCACAGGATCCCTCCTTGGCGTTTAAGCACGACGAAATAGGTGAGCAACGGCTTCTCAGCTTATTCGTGTCATTGTTGCTGTGTCTGGAAGAAGAAATTTCAGGAACATAAACCAGTCCAGTCTGGTGCTTCCCTATGACTGCATCCAGCAGTCATAGACACCAAAAGAAATAGATCTTTTCAGTGAAATGTACCAAAGGGATTCTCACCTGGTCGAGTCTTCACCGGGAAAGAAAATATGTGGGATGGAGCCCCTTCTTCATAACAAAAATCGACAGATTTGGTAGCAAAGGAATCCTTGTGTGTGATGGCATAATATTGGGCAGTCGTGCACCATTGTACGTTTTCGATACGGATTCTGCCTGCGCTATAGGGATGAGATCCTAGAAGCATATGTGACGTTTTTCTGGGTGCCATGGGCCCGGACTATATTTTTATCGACGATAGTGCGCGTCCACATAGAATTCACATTGTTGATGAATTTCATATATAAAGGAGTGTATATTCGCTATATAGATTGACCCTCGAGGTCTCCGGATCACAATTTTATTGAATATGTTTGGGATGGTTTGTGAAAAACCATTTCTCAGCGTAGCTCCCCTCCCAGGATTCCCCCCCTAGGAATTAAAAAATCCCACTTTTTGGTAAAACGGGCTTTATTGCCATAAATTCTTATTGACACCTTCAAATACCATATGGTAGCTCATTGTTAGGCTTGTTTAGTAGTTTACAGTGGTCACATTCCATATTAGACAAGCTTTTCCCTAGGTAAATGCTTTATCCCTGATTCATGATTTCACATTTTTTTATGTGGCTTGTATCTTAACTCACAATTAAAATCTTTTCAATATTGTCACGTATTTCTGACATTGTAATATGTCTCTGCGCTAAATTTCCTAGAAACATAGTGAATAGTTCATCCGTCACAGATTTTACGTACGTGACCTTAATTTTGGGTACGGGTGTAGTTTTGAAAAACATTGCACATTATTCTCTTTTACTTATGATGGCCAAAAAATAAGACTTAAAACGAATACATTGATTTTTTCTTTATAATATGTGTTCCCCCAGTTCTTGAAGAGATAAATTATTTCTCTTGTAGAATAGCATACATACTTCTCTTGTAGAATGACATACTTCTAAATAAGACAAACATTGCAACCATATTGCCCCACATAATTTTGGAACAAAGTTATGACTTTATTCGTTTAAAAAAAAGTAATTTGACTTCATTTTAAATTGAAAAAGTCAATTTTCTTGTAGGTAACCATCTGACTTCTGAATGTAAAAACAGATAATACTTCTGCTTCTTGAAAAAGAAATGATCTTGAATTCAATTCTTTTCCCGTTATAAAATGTATCATTTTCACAGCAACACCTTTAATGCAAATGGTATTCGTTTGACCAGAAGCGAAGATTGCAATAATGAGTATGTTTAATATGTGAAGTTATTCATGATGTCACGCGCAAGTGTTGGAACCCCAAAGTGTCTTAACTCCATCTGTACAAATATGTCAACAGTGTAACCATCGTTGAGCCTATATATTTCTCTTTTCCATCAAAACCACAAAGACCAAAGCAATACTTTTGTGCACTCAAAGATTCTGAGAAATGGGAGGGGTAATAGTAGGTATATGGATAGAAAAAAAAAGCCAGTACTGTAACTTTTTGGACTAAATGAGTCATACTTGAAATAACTTAGGGTAGTACGTTATGCTTTTTCCACAGAGAGTCAAATTGAGGTGATATCTTTTTCTCAAATCCGGACTCAAACAAACTACGTTAATTTGAATTCAACCCAATTTGTGACACTGATTCATAGCACGGTCAAGTAAAAGTGTGAATTTTGTGGTAACAGTACAGTGGAAAAGTCAGCTTTCCTACATTTTCAAAAATATGCTAGTCATCACTTAACAAAGTGATACAAAATTTTTTATAGATCTCATCTGCTTCTCCCTTTCTCTCTGTGTCCTCTTGACATTCAGTTTCATGACACTTTATTGTATGTGTCTCTGTGTGTACATGTATGCATTTTTATGCTTGATTCTTTTACAATATATCAAAATTATTCTGCATTATTATTTATTTGAATAATGTTTAACGATTAGATTGTATTTGAAATCACTTATTTACTTGATGAATCAAGTTTTTCGATACTTTTATTTCTGAAATACATTTTTCTTTCATGTTACTTAAGTAATTATTTTTTAATCTGGGACACACAGTATCCATAATTTTCGACATTTTATTATTGTTCCATAAAAACAAAACTTTTTTATTAAATGCTTTTTTCTTGTGCTTTTTATATGAATTTTCTGTCATACTTTTAAAATTTCTATTGCTGCCTTTTTCAAAATTTTAAATATTGTTACAACTACGGACATATTATAATTAAAAATTTTGCTGAAATACACGTACCGATGTCTCTTAACCTTTTCACAATCCCGTAAATTACACTTTCAAAATATTTTCACAAAAACGTAATCATGAAGCAAATATATCTATCTATTTATTTATTGCTAACTGAAAGCATCTTTTAATTTTCAGATTCCACAGAACACTGATTAAAAGCCCCTCATATAAATGGGTTGCAATGCTTAGAAAAATTGGTAAAATATTAAAATAAGAATTCTACAATATATTTTATATTTGTATTGATTGCAATGGAGTGATTGAAAATTAAAAAACTATATATTAATTTACAGATAAAACATATTTTATAAAGTTTGAAATTTAAAAAAAAAACCTTCAGGAAATTATTGAGACATTAAGTCAATGTTGTTTGTTTATTAGACCTGCTAATTCTACTTTATTTAGATAATCATTTTTCGAAATTTTGGGTTGGTATCAGAAAAAAATTTCGACCTATTTAAAGGAGCAATTTGAATTGAATTTAAAACAACAAATTTCCTAAAAAGAACTGAAATATTAGTATTCGTTGGATTAAAATTTTTTTGTTTTTTAAATATATTCCATAAATTCCTTTAAATTGAGAGTTTATTCATTGCAGTTGTGTATAATTTTTTTAATTTTTTTTGCAATATGATGAATTTCATTTGTATTTTCTACAGAATGTTATCAATGTTTCATAAACTTTCATAAGTTTTAACACATGAAACCAATTATTAGATAATTCATTTAAACTGCCTATGTGAAAAATCGTAGTTTTAAAGGTGTCGCGTAAATTCATCTGAATGCTAATAACCAGCAACAATAAGAATTTGCGCCAGTTGTCCAAATTTAGTAGTATATAATAAAGACTCTTAATAGTCTTAGAAAACACATTTATTATTTTACTAGTTTTCACACGGGTTAATTTTGTTTAAAAAATGATCCCCAGATGTTACAGCAAACATAATATTTTTAAGGAGGGTTAAACACGGTACAAGATTGTGTTTCAAAAACTTTCATGAGAGAGTGCTCACGTGATCAATAAATTTAAGCAAACTGTAATTTGACCTCAGTAAAAAAGGATTTAACAGAAACATATTTGAATCTAAAAGAGAAAATTAACGTGCTAAAAAGATAAATAAAAATTAATGAATGAAAATGTGAAAATATATAAAAATTAAAACAGAAAAGTAAAAGCAGTAGTAAGTTTCGACTCTTCTGGAGCTGAGGCAAATAACCTAAAACAGATCAACTAAAAGAAAAAATTAAAGCATTTCACAAAATAATGTTATAAATAACATATATATTAGTCAGCCTTTGACGGTAAAAGAAATTCAATTAGTATAAGCAGAATGAAAAAAAAAATATTTAAAACAAATAAAAAAGTTCTATATTGAATTAAACTCTGATCAACAACAGTAATGGAAAAAAGAATAAGCCCTGTTGCCAAAAATTAATTTAATAAACAATACTTTTTTGCAATATTTCACTTAGAAGCAACTGTAATTCTGTTGCAAAGAGCAAACAAATGTATGAGTGCGTGAATAAATATAATACTAAATAACTATAGCGTTGGCTGAAATACATATCCTGTATGGATAGTACAATACCAATGAAATATATGTTCTTACGTATTTTGTTATCAACTAAATTCGACAAATTGAAAAATGTTGCCAAATGTCTCGATTTGCAACCATTAATGGAAAACTGTTCCCGAGCTATTTCAAACGCAATATTTTTGCTAGTACCTGCTTGAAGGTAATAGCGTTGCTTATAACTGATAAATTCTTATGTGTTATTCTTCTCTTATTTTGTTGTGAAAAATGACTAAAATTTGGGAACTACACTACTGACCACCGTAAATGCAACACCAAGAAAGACAAGAGATAGCACAACAAAATTTATTTGTAGATAACATGTTGGATTAAATTTATAAATTTCTGTGAAGTGTGGTTCCTGCCAGAATCAGTAGCCAGAGTAACCGCCATTGTTGGAGATCACCGCTGCCATACGCCTCGGCATTGATTCAAAAAGACTTTGGATGTGTTCTTGGGGTACAGCAGACCAAGCAGCTTCCACACGTTGCCAAAGTTGATCTAGTGTGGCAGCCGGGGGTGTAATCTGGGTCAAACGTTGAGCAACCATGGACAACATGTTTTCTATCGGCGAAAGATCCGCAGAGCGAGCCGGCCAGGAAAGCAATTCAATCTGATAATTGACGAAGAACCTTTGGATAATGCGTGCCACGTGTGGTCGTGCATTATTCTGTTGAAATATGGCTGTGGCCAAGCCCTGAAAGTTAGGAAGGACAACTGGCTCCAACACCTCGGAGATGTAGCGCTGGCTGTTTACAGTACTGGCAATGCGTACTAGAGGAGTACTAGAATGATATCAATACCGCCCCATGCCATAATACCCGGTGCAGGACCAGTGTGGCGGTGCATAACACAGCTGTTCAACATCATCTGACCACGATATCTCCAGACTCGAATTCAACCATCGTAGTGTTGCAGACAGATGCGTGACTCGTAAGTAAAGACAACTTCATTACATTCTGCCACCCGCATCCATCTTTCATCGCACCATTGGCGGCGGAGACGTCTGTGGTTCTGCGTCAAGGGTAGACCTAGCAATGGACGTCTTGCGGATAGACCGCTCTGCTGTAAACGGTGTCGAATGGTACGCGAAGACACTGAATGATGCATTACAGACTCAATGTGCTGTGCTACAGTTCTTGATGTGACTGAACGTTCCGACACTGTCATGCGCCCAATTTGCCTGTCCTCACGTGAAGTGGTGCACTGAGTTGGATGCGATCGACCACGTCGGTCCGTCGAACCCTCCTGCAACCAACGGTCACATATCCGCTTTTACGGTTGTTTGGTTTCGTCCAACACGACTACCGATTTCCCTGAAAGATAATCCGCAATCTCGGTAGGCCACTATCCTTCCTCTGTCAAACTCGGATACTTGATCAAAAGCTGATCTTTGTTTTCTACGAGACATAACTGATCGTTTTTTGAAAAAACCACAAAAAACACACACAATTGCCGAACTTGAAATAGTCGAAATCTCCTAGCCTTCAATAGCGCTTTGAGGTGGCGCCACAGGCGCGCGTGATGTGTTTCTGAGCTGAAATTCTAATCATTTGCATACCTCACCTCCGCGAATGCATGTTGTAAATTTCATGTTATTTACATGCTTCCTTCAGGGTGTTGCATTTACGGTGGCCAGCAGTGTATTTTAATGGAAGCGAATGCAATGGAATACTTCCAAAAATAATCTCGCCTAATATATAAGTACCCGAAACATTTCGGAGTTTTGCGAAATGAGAAACAAAACGGAACTGTACGACAACATTTAGATTCCTGCTGACGTGAATTCTTGTGGCATCGTCTACACAAAGATGACTCATTTGTAGTGATTTCGAATGTAATTACGGCGTTTTGGCCACTTAAATATTTTAGTAATTAGATCTTTTATTTCAAGTTTACGTGTATCTTTATGTATGAAGTTGCATGAGAAAATCATTACAAGGCGCATCTGATCCTAAATAACAAAGAACTTCTGGATAAAAAATTTTTTTTACTAATTTTCCATTTAAAACAAAGATGAGTACTTATCGGTTACAGGGACAATTAAGCCAAATATGGCCACATGTAAAAAACACGCCAAATTCTGGTTTATATTGGTTGCTAATATAAATAGGGGGCATTATCTTCAAGATATTGGCTATCTGTTAAAAGTTTGAATTTAATGTCATTTCCTTTCTGTTATACTTTTAGCTAGATTTTTCTACTTTTTTTACGACAATGACGAAAATATGGAATTTGATCATGAAAGGAAAAAACCAATAATCTGCTTTTTTCAGTGGAAGGAATGTCAAAGCAACAGCTTTTTTGACCAAATGATCAACCGTAGATTGATAATATCACCAATGTTCAGGTTGGCATCAACTCAGAAAAGCAACCACCAACCCAAGGTCCTTATTACTGAAAAGTACACATTTTTTGCACCGTTAACTTTTGAAAAATCAACATAAAGTTTATCAACAGCGTGGGTGAAGCAAAATTTCTCAGCTAAATGTTTGAATATTGTCCTCAAGTATTGTTGATGCTCATAGCAAAGTCAAGATGAATTACGAATTGTTTAAACTGAAATAGTATACCTGATGGAATGATAGGAATCTTTGGAATGAAAATACTTTTGAAAGTGGCCTGTACAGAAAGAATAAAAGCATCAATAGCATTAGGCCAAGAAATCCTTTCAAAATTTCAGGGAAATTTTATGTGATGAAATTGACACAAATTGCTTCTGATTACTTTATATGAACGTGAAAAAATAAAGATGTCAACAATAGATTTTACACATTATTCATTGCGAATACTTTAAAATTAAAATTATTTTGGGTATTATTAACATTTTCCCCTTAAAAAAGTTGAAAATTTTTAATTACTATTTACTCCTTAATTTTACTTAAACATTCTACAAAAATATGAGTATATAATAACAAGTAACAATCATGCACCTATAATTATATGTTGCTATAAAAGTGATATCACATGCACAATCAAATCATTATTATTAAAACAGAATTACTATGATTGAGTTATTTATATAATTAAGTAGTATATATAATTTTATTGCACAAATTATTAAAATAAAATTAATAATAATAGCATATAATAGGTAATTTAATTGTAGTGATGATCATGATTATAAATGCTACAAATAAAAATTTTAACACTCAAAACAATTTGCCAAGGACACGTTTCTACTTGAAACGACTAATTCTTCGTAAAATTTAGCTTCTCATATGTAATAATTAATCACATATTTCTGGAAAAATATGTATTTCTTTTTTAAGAAAGCTTTATTATTTCTGATCTGATTCACCACTAGAGGGCGTCACGGAATCAGTCATTAATAAAAATAAGGATTCTACTTGATTCAACATTTATAACTGTTTTATTGCATTATTTGTTGTGGAGTGATTGTATTTGTGCTAAATATGATGGGGGAAGGGGAGAAATAAAATGGACCAAATGGAAACCAGAATTTACCTATTTAATAGATTTATTTACTAAATTTATTGATTTTATTTTGCAGTTATAAGGTGTGAAGTATTCCCCCGTGGGTGATACTTTACTCCTAAGTTATCTTCGTGACCTAGGGGTGTGGGAGTGAATGAAGGATCATCATCTTAAAATGTCTTGATTAAGGTCTTAACTTAAACACTAACAATGACAATATTTAGATTATAACTTAGCGGATATGAGGTGAGAAAACACACAATACGTATTACCAAATAAGCGCGACCTTAACCACTATATTTAACTTTCCCGTCCATTCCTAATCTCTGTTTATATCACAGTTACTAATAGATACTAGAAGGATCCTACATTAATCTCTTGTTTAATCACAATCCTCTCGGATCCTCAATGTCTTTAGATTATCTCGTGTGGAATTGGATCCACCTTGACTTGATCGTTCTGTCACGGATAGTTTCCCACTCAACAACGGCTTTCTTCTCTTCCTTCAGTTCACGCGCTTAAACCAGACTAGCATAATCCCTTCCCAATAAGACATACTCTTACGTTCAACATCTGCTATTGAAAAGGTTTCTGATTTGCATGTTCACGTTTCGCTTCTGGATTGGGTTGGAAAGAATTTGCCTTTTTCGGCCCAAAGAACCCAAGAGAAGATTTTAGTAGAAAGCCCGTCCCAAAAGGTATAGAATCAGTTGGATTCAAACCTGTTCTTGATCCCGAATGATAAAATACCTTTGGGACGGGCTTTGTATTAATTATCCTCTTGGGTTCTTTGGACCGAAAAAGGCAAATTCTTTCCAACCCAATCCAAAAGCGAAGCGTGAACATGCAAATTTGAAACCTTTTCAATATCACAAGTTGAGCTTAAGCGATGCGGTCTTTTGGGAAGGGATTATGCTAGTCTGAATTTAAGCGTGTAAGCTCAAGTGAGTCGATATTCCAGTGTTCAGCTATCCGTGTCAGAACGTTCAAGTAAAGGTGGATACCATTCCTCGCGAGATAAAGAAACTTCATTGAGGATTCGAATGTGTTACTGCTTACCTAGAATACAGAGGTAGTATCGTTCAAATTAATACTAGAAACTGTGTTTATACTGAGATTAGGTCGCGCTTATTTGGTAATACGTATTATTGTGAGTTTCTTCGCCTCAGATCCTCTAAGTTAAAATATAAATATTATCATTGTATAGTGTTTAAGTTAAGATCTTAGTAAAGAGGTATTAAGATTATCGCATTGGCTGGTTCTTCATTCACTCCCACACCTCTAGGTCACGAAGATAACTTAGAAGTAAGGCATCACCCGCGGGCTAATGCCTTACATCTTGAGAAATTTTTTAATTGCTTTTCCTAATGAGAAAGATTTTCACCGTGGTTGCCAATCTAAAAAAGAAAGAGAGAAAAGACGGGACACTATTCACCAAGGAGTCTTAATCTAAAATAAATAAAAAGTGAAAAAAAAACTTTTTTAAAAACAAGCTTTTATTTAAATGCTCTAAAAAGAATAAAATAAAATTTTCTTCAAAAAATTTTTTTGCTATCAACTTATAACGTCATTACGTCATTTATGATATAAAAGCTTGTCGCGAGATTTAAGTACACGTATTTACTTAGTTTGAAAATTTTAAAAATTAAAATCAATCAGATCAAGTTATTTAATTTGCTTGTTTATCTACGCAGGTAAATCTCGTGACAAGCTTTTATATCATAAATTGTGTAATGACGTTATAAGTTGATAGCAAAAAAAAATTTAAAAGAAAAGTTTATTTTATTCTTTTTAGAGCATTTAAATAAAAGCTTGTTTTTAAAAAAGTTTTTTTTTTTTACTTTTAATTTAATTTTAACTTTTTAGTTATCGCTGGACAAGTTTCTCGGTCTATTCATATCATTCAACGCATCATTGTTGCAAGGTCGTTTGCCGGTTAATTTTGAACAGCTTAGCTCAGGGGTACCTAATCTTTTTTTCCCGCCGGGCCACGTACATAGGACAGATATTTCACTCGAGCCGCAACAAGAAGATAATGGGGGACGGGGATAAACGCTGTAAGACCAAAACAATACTGGACAAAACAAAATCAATCAGAATATTAAAACTCTTTTTTCCCCTTGCTTTTACTATAATACTATATTAAAAACGAAAAACACAATTTTTTTTTAAAAAAATCCGTAATTTTAAACCAATTTTTTAAATCTTTGTGCAGAATTTGGATAATACTGTTCCACAAAAAGAAAAAAAAGGTTTAGAACAATTATCTTTAAAAATAACGAAGTTTTTTGTTTTTTTTTAAAAAAAATGAATATTTTTTGAAAAATCGTAGAAAAAAAAAGGTTTTCGGTATTTTTTTTTTAAATGACTGATTCTGAAAGATAAAAGCCTGAACTTTTTTAAGTGCAGAATATCAATTCATTAACACGAAAAAAAATTCATATGAAACAATTTAAGAAATCCATTTCATGAAAATGCATTTTAGAAAAATCGTAATAAAAAATAAAAAAAAATATCATTATTTTTTCAAACAGAATTACACCGTATATAGTGACGAAATAAATTATCTTTCCGATTGTGTAATTACTTTTTGTCTCAGTTTGGTAGAAAGAATAAGATGGGTTTTTATAAAACGTCGAAAAATCGGAACTTCTTTAAGCTCAATCCGATAAGATGCTAGGCAGAATAAAAAGCTAACAGGGGTAAATGGTTTTTAATTAATATATTTTTAACTGATTGCGATATCGGAATATAAATGGTCAAAACATGCATTGTCATCCAAACTAAACGCGAATACAAAATTTCAGATCAATCGGTTGAAGGCATCAGCTTCAGAATTGAGTTTCAAGATTTCACCCAAACATTTTACATTGCAAATTAAATAAAAGCTTGTAAAATACTGGACATCCCTCCCAATCAAAGCATTTGTTAGTTGCGTGTTTTTATATATATATTTATATATATATATATATATATATATATATATATATATATATTATATATTTTTATATATAATTAATTTTTATTTAATTAATTAATAAATTTTAATCACTTTACTTCATTACAATTAAAAATTTTAATCTTTTAATGTTGTTCTATACCAGCTGTCAAAAAGACATTTAAGTTGATAAATTTTCAAAAATTCAATATTACCACAAACCAGAAAACATGGCAAGGGGTCTATGAGACAAAAATGTTTGGGAACCTCTGGTGTAGAGCGATAGACACAAAACTGAGGTCAGAACTCAAACCAAATTAACTAACAACTGAATATCTTTCTTTCTTTTAAAAAAAGTTTAGATAGTTTTATTGGCACAAGAGTGAAGCTGTTTTTAAAAACAAGGAAAATAAAAAGCGTCACAAAATACGTTATAAATAAAATTTGAATTTACCAACATCTTTTCCAAATCCAGATTATTTGAAACCACCAAATGGAGCAGCTACATCAGTTTTATTGTAACAATTGATGAAACAAGTACCAGCATCAATTTTTCACTAACATACATAGCTTTTGAAAGGTCCTTCGTAAATACTACGGAAGCTAATCCCCACTTGGTTACATATGCCCGTTTTAGGACTCCATTTCTATCGCTGAAACAGAAATACAAAAAGTGAATTCAAGCTGAAAAAATCCTTAAAGTATCTAAATCTCCCATACAAAAATATTGTTATTTAAATTTCAAAAAGTACGAACAAACAACATCTATGTATATAGTATTTCTTTAAAAAACTGTAATATGCCCCAATTTCAGATGGAATTTTTAAAAATCAAAATCAGATGCAATTAAGTAATGGGATGCTAAGATTCGTACCTTTGGGAACAAAATATAAAAGGAAAGCTAATTCAGTTATTTTATTTATTAAATAAAGAAAAATTTAATAAAAAAGTTCAACTTAAAATGAATTTAGGGTGATATCTATTTTTAACATACATACAGCAAACGATATTAAATCGAAAATTATTATTTTGATTAAAATTATTCGCTAAAATTTCAGAAATGCATAATAGATATTTTATAATATTCTATTTAATTTTAATCATGTGATGCAAATTTGTAACTTACCTTAAATCTTGCACCATTTTAAAAACATCTGTTTTTAAAGGATTCGTTTATAGAAAACCTTTTGTTACAATCTTTTCAACTGATGACAGTTTTATCTCAAAATCGAAACTTGAAATTAAATTTAGTTACAGTTTAAAATCAGCGTATAACACTCAAAATGATTTATCAAATATAGAGCGTGACAGAAGAACTATTTTTAGACAAACTACAGCTTTAGATAAGTTTCCGAAGAAGAAAATGGTTGATCGAGGAAAAATAGTCCAATAAAAGATTCCGACTCGATATATTTATATTACGTCTTCATTTTATTGCAATTATCGACTTTTCAAGAGAATGTGATAACGAACAGGTATACACTTATTAGGCATACCCTTAATTGCCGTAAATTTAACTTAAATCTAAGCTATAAACAGAAGTATAACAAGACAAGGTCAATTTTAAATGTGGCCACAATAATAATATATCTAAAACTTAGGAACTAAGATTGTGTGTAGAATTCAACATATAGTTTTCAATATCAAATCTGCTGACATCACTAGACTGAAAGGAATAGATCAGGTATCGAAAACAGGTTTCAAACTATAGATGAATTACAAACTTTATAAATACGCACCCATTTTTAAATTTAGAAATAATCCTAATGGGCACAAGGGATTCTTCTTTGGCATTACATTCAACATTAGTAAAAATTGTAGGCTCCAAAAACAACCCAAAATGAAATGATTCCATGCCAAATCATTTCGTATAAGAGAAATTCAGTAAATTACAGAAAAGTAATTACAAATGTATATATATAAAGGAAAAAAATATTTATACTCTACTCTCTATGAGATCTTCATTAACAAAAAGCAATCATCTGCACTAAAAATAAAAAAAAATGTATTTGTTTTTATCAGAACAAGCATTTTACAAAATAAACATTTGTAAGAGAACTTTTTTTGAAAAATTATAAAATTAATAAATCCCTCTGAAACCCAGTGTCTGAGTGGTTAATGCACCGCGCTTCCACACCACAGGTTCGAGATTCAAACTCCGGGCTGGGCAAGGTTGACTCAGCCTTTCCTCCCTTCAGTGAGTCAATAAATGAGTACCAAGCTTGCTTGGGAACTTAAGACTGGGGGTTTCACGTCAAACTGACCACATGACCGGAACATCTTTCCATGCACTTCAGGGCCCAAGGTCACGTATACCGAGTTGGAGACAGTAGACCTTGCCTTTCTCCTTCGAATTCGTCATTATCTACTTCTTTATTTTTATAAACTGCCATAAATTCGACCTCATCCAAAAGGCTTTAACTCTAAATACAATTATACTGAAGAACGAAATGCCGTGTTCAAGTTGAAATACAATAAAATAAAGAAAAAACTGATTATAAATTTTGGGTATTCCCCGTAACTGCAGATTACAAAATAAACAACACCAAAAGTAAACGAAGTCCCTCACACATATGTGGGCATAAACCAACTATTTTCTAAATGCACTTTCAAAATTAGAATTAAAAAAATTTGGGGAGGGGGGGGAATTCAAGCAAGGATAAAAAATTTGTATAAAAAGTATATATATTTTTTTTTTTGGTGATCATTGTTATTTCAAAATTGTGTAAAAAAAAAAGAGTTGGGTGTATATTAACAAATTTATTTCAATAAAAAAGATTCAGTATACATATTCATCGAGCAAAAATTCCATTAAATTGTTTTGCAGCAACTTTACAGAATAAACTAATATCTAATACATAAGCTATGATATCAAAATTCCTTTAAGAGTAATGGAAAAATAGATTAAATAAATGAATTTTTGGTTAAAATAGAAGGATAATGCATTTAATATGCGAGATAAAAAAAATTTCAGACATTTCCAGTGAGCCAGATTGGTTATCTATTAATTAGCATTTTTTAGAACATGTTATCACATGTATTGAAAATAATTAATTTAGGTTTGAGTCAATAATGAAAACAAAAAAAAAACCTCATAATTTTTATATGCATGACATAATTGATTTTAAAATGTATTGTGATACTTGATTCATAAATTTAGATGAAAAGAACTGATTGCAACTCTTCGGAATTATTGGTCAGCAAGAAAATGCTCATAGCATATTTCTGTTCCATGGATTTAATGCTGCAATGAATCTGTGGATCCTGGGATTGAATACACTGTAGACTTCTGTGTAATCAAGAAAATACATCAAAAATAAAATTTACTTGGCACAAACAATTAGTTTTAAAAAGGTTAAATATTCGTCATCAAACTAAAAAAGATCTTTCAAGTTAAAGTAGAAAAATAACTGAATGTATGAGCTACTAAATGTTTTTTAAATATTCTTTGAAATGTGAGATAAAAATTTTTTTAGAATACATTTGATTCATTTCTTTCACTTGGGTTAAATATTTTTGAACTCGTGCCTGCTTTCCAACATATGTAAAAGAAACATTTGTAAACATGAAACTCTGCACACAAATTGAATT
>BMAU01009697.1:0-11351 GCA_019973935.1 Trichonephila clavipes | reverse complement strand
GGGGACACGGTACCCACCTGCATACACAATTTCTTTTACTTAGATAGTTATAAGAATAAAATTACATGCACTGCATGTCACAACACATCTGTAATAAACATTTCATAAGCAAAATACTATTTTTAAAAAACAAACAATAATTTTTAAATTTTTAAAATTTTTAAAGTTATTAAAATTCCTACTACTTTTTACAAATTTGAGTATTTTTGATCCATTTTTTTTCTGATATTTCTGGGAGTATTTCCCACAATTCTGTGCATGTGGGTTAGTATGACAAAAGTGATTACTTTTATTTTTAAAATTTTTCTCTCTCTTACACACTATAAAAACAGTAAAAAAACAGCTATATCCAAATTTATAGATTTCTAAAAAAATAACTATTCCTCTAAATACTTATTCCATGCTACAGAATTATCAAACATATTATTTAAAGGAACCAGAAAAGTTTCAAAATTTTATAGTCAATATAAAAAAAGCCTTAGCATTTCAAACACATGATCATCATGAAAAATAAGGAAGCTGAGAAAAAGCAATTTAAAGTTTTGAAATAAAAAAAAATAATTGAGAAGAGCTAAAATATAATATCCATTCTAATATATATTAAAATTCAAAAGTTGTACTTAAGCATTTTTAATGCAAAATTCATGCTGAATTAGCAAATATTAAAAGGAAATGAATTAAGATTAAATGGAATGAAGTGATACAAAACAAAAAAACATATATCTAACTTTATGGATCTTTTAAAAATAGCTCTTCATATAAATCCTTAAGCTATGCACAGAATTATCAAACATTTTATACAAAAAACAACCAGGAAAAGTTTCAAAGATTTATAATGAATACAAAAAAGCCTTAGCATTTTATATATATGATCACGATGAAAAATATAAAGTCGTGAAAAACGTTTAAACTTTTGAAAGTCAATAAAATACATGAAAGAACTAAACCTTGACCTTAATTCTTACATATGTTGCAATTTAGGTCATGGTAAAATAGTTTAAGACAGTAATATATTCTAAGTTATTAAATATTATTAAATAAATGTATTAAAATTAAATGTATTAAAAATAGTACAATATATATATCAAATGCACTAACCAATTGTTTTGAAATTACAAAACATTCATTTTTAGTTCATATTATAATTGTAAATAAATATTATTAAAAACCACCCCATTCATATGTTATTCCTTTTTTTTTTAATGAATGAGGCATTCCCGCTGCTTTTTGCTAACGCAATTTTTTCCGAGCAATTGCGTACACTGCCAATCTTTTTTCTTTTCCTCTGATAAACTCTACGGCAGTCTCGCCAAACAGCCAATATTTTTGACTGTTTATTTGAAGCAAAGCCCATTTTCCTTTTGCAAATTTTCTAATGATTCTTTTAGTACCAAGATTGAATTCACAAACTGCATCACAAACCGCAATAGTTACTCGACGCAGTGTCGCTCGGCGTTTGTTTTTGAACATTTTACCCCATATGATGCTGTGAAGGCTCTCGTTTGCATTTTGTGTTACACATCTTATGCATCTTTGAAGGAGTTCATTTGAAGCTAATCTTTGATATATTGGCATACTTTTGGCTAAATGAGTTTCCTTCAAGGGTGTCTTCACACGCTTCACGTGAGGACACGGTACTTCGCCACGAGCAAGAGCAACCTGGAAAAAGCACCAAGAATCTTTTCCAGTCGGACATTTAAAAATGCTGAGGTTTTTGGTCCGTTGATATTCTATAGAAACAATGTTGCATAAATTGCAGTTTTCATTGCTTCTACGTCACCTTTGTTCCAGTGAATCGCATTTTGATAGTATTGTGACAATTTTTGATTGTCCTCTTCCTTTAAACTGCCACGGAATTTCCCTCCCAAGGAAACACCTCTTTCCCGCCATTCTTTAACAGCTTTTCGTAAAGATGTACTCTAGCCTCTTGCTAACATGGTTTATGCAGTCTTCTATCTTTTATTTTTATCTCGGGACCATAAACTTCCTTAGTATTTAAATATTGATTTGTTTTGCATCACCATCTGACAATAGTGTCGTGTAATCGAAAACAACTATCTTCAGATCTTTGCCATAATTTAAGAGCAGCCTCTTGTTACATGGCACAAGATGATCCTACGCGATTGATAGCACTGAAGATATATGTCCTTCATACCACACATGAAATTCTGCTGAATTTTTCTCCCAAACCAGAGTTTGCGTGCTCACATTCAATGCAGCGTTTCGACATAATTTCAAAACCCACTGACAAATCCAGTAAGAAGGTCAATCACGCAACCTACACCTATTTGAGACGAATGTCCTCGAGTCAACCAAGTACCATCAAGAGTAACATCTATATCAGTAATGGCGCTATTACTTTGATAAGCACTTTTCACCTGACTTCGAACATCATCCAAGCTTTTTACTGTAAAACTAACCAAAGATTTCACATAACTTTTTTTTATATATATTAAATGTTCTGCTTGAGGGTAAATCCATATTCATTAACATACAAAATTTTTCCATAGCTAAATAGCCTTTTCTTAACACTTAAAAATGGTTGCACCATGCGCATGTTTATGTCGAATGATTGGTTTTCATTACCTTCATCTGTCAGAAATTCGTCTGGATGTAAAGTTATTTGATTTAATTATATCGCAAGAAGTGCAAAATACAGATATTTTTCTAGAAAATCCAAACTTTTCACCAATGTCAATTTTTAGTGAATACGATTTGCAAACATCACACAATAAATTTTTTAAAAGTCCTTTTAAAACTGCACATCCATTATCACATAATGAGGGGCTTCAGGAATTTTCAAAACAATTTAAATCGTTCAAGCAGCTGTCTTCTAAAGTTTGGCATCTCATATTTCTTTCTGGTAATGCTGAGGAAATAGAAGTTTCATCTTTTCTGAAAACATCAGTTTCATGACTGGAGTGTTCACTGCACCATCTCTAGTTAGCTTTTTTTTTTACTAACAAGACTCGATCGCTTTTGTCTAGGCATGATGAATTAAAAAGTTTACTTATTAATAAAAAGATATTCAAACGAATATTTAAAATTATAAAGAAATAAATTGATTATATAATTGGCTTTGAGATGAGAGAGAGAAAAAGCCTTTAGTTTTTTGATACTAATGGTTTTAGAATAAGAAAAAAAGGATGCAAAGCAAAATGGAATAACGTTTCTCTCTCTTTCATAAAAACAAACGAATTAATTCACTTCTCTTCTAATTAAAGTATAAAGCTTTAGAATCGCGTGTAAAAGTAAATCAATCGAAATTGTTTAGGCTAGGATGATAGCGTCTGCATAAGAAGCAGACGGCATGTCTTTAGTTTCAGTTTCGTTTCAACATACCTGTCAAAAATATTTAAATAACTCGCCAAAATAATGCAGCTAGAGCTACCAAATTTTATAAACATATTTAAAAAAGTCACACAACTAAAATAAGGCAATAAAAAAAATTCGTTAAAATCGTCATTTTTAGGGTAATGTGTCCCCTTAAAAGATGATTCAATCATTTTGTTCGGGAGATTTGTTATTAAAGTATATTTGGCACAGAATAATTTTAGAAGTATAATCGGAAATTGAAGTATTTAAAGAAAAACTATCAAAATGATAATGGTTAGTTGTTACTGTGTCATCACTCTTTATGTTTTGCAATGACTTGTTGCAGTCTTCACAAATAACCTTAAAATATTCAAGGCACATGGATGTTTCGTATAATACATTATAAAATCTTAATAATTTTTGACTGTCTATTCCAGATACAATGAGGGTTGAATAAAATAACAGTCACGAGCTGGGTGCGCGGCATCTCAGCTCTCAGCAAAAAGAAAAAAAAACAACTATCAAACAAAAGTTACAAAATACCTGTTTCGAACATTTTTCGTTTAAAACTGAAAACCACACTATTTTACAAGAAACATAAAAATTCAAAATTAATAAAATAATACAAAGCCATAAAAACTGACGCTTTGGAGCGTGCTGCATCTGTCAGATTCAAATGCCCCTGCCGTCCAAAATATAAAAAATTGCCCTCGACCTTGATACTGAATTCTAGTTCGAGTGACAAAAGATAGGTAGAAGAAGGGAGGGTGTGTTCCAACACCTCGTGTGGAGGCAGCACCGAAACTATTTTTATAATGCATCTGAGAAATTCGCACTCCTGACGGGGGTTCAACACAAGAATATTACAATACATACATAAATACATTTTTGAACGATTACATTAATGAGTTAAATTGTAATAAAGTTTCTCTCTTTAAAAAGAGTTACATATTTAAATAACTATCCATGATTAAAATTAATTCGCAGATACTTACAATAATTCAAGACGGAATTGTTAATTTTAAAAAGATACTATATATTTTATAAAATATTTATATTTGTGGAGTTTAATGCAGGCCCAAGAGAAATAATCCAAACACACAAAATAAACTACTGCAGAGAAATGAAGCTATTTTTAATTTTGTCTCAAAAAGTATATATATATCATTGAAGATATTTTTGCTTTATAACCTCTTTATGTAAAATTAAGAAGAAAAACATAAAATTGGAAGGAAATTTTTTTACTTTTTCTTTCTCTAGAGAAATTTTCGGTTTAATTCTTTACTGTTTTATTTCACCTTCTTTGATTTCTGTTTAATTTTTTTGCTCTTTGGGAAGAGTGTAAACTGCAATGCTGAAGTACTAATTAATGCCTATTTAATACTAAAAACTTAAGAAATACAAACACGATTTCTAAAGGGAAAAAATATAGAGTATTGTTATATTAATTGCCACCAGTAATTTAATTATTTAAATTGGTGAGCTTTAGCTTATTTTGCTAATTAACTAAGATAATACATGCAAACATTTCAATTTATTTGCAAATCTAATTAAAATATTTTGTTTCCTTTAATCAAATTTGATAATCTTAGCCTAAACTTTAATATTTGGTAACTATCTATACAGATTATTTAATATAGAAGAAGAAGGTTGGTAGATTTTTACGCTTTAAGTTATCACATATTATGTTATATCAACTCACATCACAGTATTTGCAGAAATAAAGGCTATTTTAAAAAAAAGCAGCATAAAAATAATAATTAAATTTGCTTACATATCATGTGTGATAAAAATGTAACTAAATATTTTCTTTTATTTTTTAATGAAAAATAAATGATATTATTTTTTTCATTTCAAATTTTTGCCAGAAATACTATTACTTAAAACATCGTTAGATTTCAATGATTTATTTTATAAATGTTCTCAGATAAATTTTTTATATTTCAAAAAATAAAGAATTAAATTTTTGAGGGTTTCAAATCTTACACATTATCTTTGAAGTATAAGCGTTAAGCAGTTTTAAGATTAAAAATATTGTTTAAGGTGCCTGACTAGTGTAAAATCGTCAATTTTGATGAACATGACAAAAAAAATTTTTATTTGATATTTTTAATATTTGAATTTTCTTCTTTCTAAAAATACCTTACTTTTTGCTTGTACTCAATTATTTTACGAAGTTATAGCGGTTTATGTCAAGTGAGAACAACAAAAACGAACCGGAAGTACTTTGAATTTGAAAGATTTTTACTCTTTTTTGGAATTTTATTGAATTTATTTATAAAATATTAATTTTGGTAACATTAAAACTGAATATGGTGATATTCTTTTAAAATTATTTAATAGTTTTTAGTAAAATTTGGCAAGAACTTTACAGGTTTGTTGTCATTTTTCGATTTTGCTTATGTTGTAGCTACTCGATTCTTCGCTCCTCGTTTAATTTATTATTTTGATATATTTTATGAAAAAAACTGTCTTTCTTAAGACAAAATATTGATTAATTATGGCTAAATCAAGATCTGGGAGGTCTAAGAAGCGCCGATTTACTGGAAATCGTTATACCATTCGTTCCACAATTAATGAGAATGATGAAACATCTGAGCTCAATTCTACTGAATCCGCTAGTGCCAAAAGTTGGAATCAAGCCATACAAGTTTGGAAATTTTCTCAGAAAGATTGTTTGAAACTTCTAAAGACAATAGAATTGTCAGCTGGACAACTTTGATTTCATTTTTGCCATAGTTTTTTGTCCTGATTATTATTCTCAGGGCTTGGAACTTATAGAAGACTCTGTCAGTGGATTATGCTCACATATGAACCTAAAGTGCAAAAACTGCTCCTTCTTTAAAGGTTTCCCTACGACAGAGAAGATGAAAGGTTCTTGTCTTATAAACTCTTCAATTGTTTTGAGGCTAAGGATAATCGGGAAAGGATTTTCAGGCTGGCAAAAATTATGTGCTCCTCAGTTTACCTTTCCTGTCAAAACTTTGCTTTCTGCAATCAAGAAAGAAAACTGTTGAAAGCAACTGAACGCGTTGCTCAAGAAAACATCAACGCTGCAAAAATTGGAGTGAAATCAAAGGCTCAAATAGTTTCACTAAATGTGGAATATCCATGATGGTGCAACGCAGCGCAGGGCTAAATCTTTGAATGTGTGTAAGTGCCATATCAGTTGACACCGGTAAAATTTTAGACATTGATGTTATGACACAATATTGCCACATATGCGCGAAAGGCAATAGCCAATCATCGAAACATGTATGTTCGAACTACAAAGGTTCCGCGGTGAGCATGGAGGTTGTTGAGCCTACCGTATATTTGAGAGATCAAATGTGAGGAATGTACAGTACAATGAATACTACGGAGATTGGGACTCAAAAGGATATGAATCTGTTAAAAACTTTTATGGAATTAATACAACCAAACTCAGTGTATAGGGCATGTACAGAAGCGTGTAGGGGGGCGCTGCGTCAATTAAAAAAAAAACGACGAAAGGTTTGGGAGGAAAAATAAATTAACTGATAAATTAATCGACAGAATTCAGAACTATTATGGAATAGCTATTCGAAAACAATGTAGGTAATCTACAAAAAGATGATGAGTAGTGTAATAGCTGCATTTTTCATGTGTATCTGGAAAAACAATTCATTGCATGGACAGTGTCCTGAAGGATCTGAGAGTTGGTGTCTCGTTACCAAAGGGCAAAAGCAGCTGGGAGTCCCTTCAAAGAAATTGAGCAAGGACTTCCTAATAAAAATTATAAACCAAATAAAGCCTACATATCTAAAAACTGTGTAATGAAACTTTGTTGAAAAAATGTCTTCATGGTAAGACACAGAACTGCAATGAAAGTTATAACAACATTTTTGTATTGTTCCACGAATATTGTCCTTCTTTAAAAAATATTTTTTATTGGACTGAAACATTTCGTTTGGGTGTTATTAGCTCTAATACTTTTATAATTCTGGTTATGCTGGTATATTATCAGTAATTCGAAATGTAAATGGTTCCCTTCCTGAAAGTGTTGCTCCGGAGTTACTTAAATTTGATAAACGGATTTCAACATCTTTAAGACATTCTTTACCGATTGCGAAATTGTCTCGAAAAAAGAAAAGCAGCTAGAAAAACAAAAAAGTACTAAGGATGAAAAAACAGAAGGCTTAGTATATTCATATGGAGGGTTTTAAAGTACTTCTTTGCAGGATTTTTATTCTAATTTATGATAACTTTTGTGATAAACAATATTTTTCAAGAGTTTTTCATGAATGTTTACTGGTAAAAACAACACAAATATATTTTATGATATATTTCTTAACTTCTAAAATAATATGGAATAATATATATTTGTTTTTCTATGTAAAATATTTTTATTTTTTAATGCAATAAGGTTTTTCAAAGTGCTTTTTATACGTCTAATCTGTATTTCGTAAACTGTGTACTTAGACTTTAAGAAAAAGCTTTTTGACACTATAAAATTGTTAAAAAATATTAAAAGATAAAAGTTTGAAGAAAGTATATAATATTCATAATTGCTTTGAAAATGTTTGTTCTTTTGATATATAGAGGTTTTAGGTTTTTTCAGCAGTATAGTTTTTAAATTTTGAATTTTTAAATCTTTAAATGCATTTTTCTCTGAAACAGATTTTTGATATTTTTACAACACGTTAAGCATGATATCTCAAAACGTTCTGTAGAGATAATTGTCTGTAATTTTTTGTAATTGTGCATTATTATAGTATGTATGCTGTGACCGAGGGATTAAGAAAAACAGCATATTTACCTTTTTTATGATTTTTTTTTCTGTGTGATAAATGTGAAATTTTTGAAAAATTTGCATTGCGTGCACTTTTTGACTTCTAGTTCAGTAACAAATTAAAATTTTTCAAAGATATTAGGTCAATTCATTAGTAACTGTTTTTTGAGTAAAATTATGTGGGTTTTTTGAAATATTATGCATTGGAATTTATTTTACTATGTTTAACGTAACGTACAAATAACGTCTAATTTTAAACCTAAGAAATTGGCCATATTTAAAAAATACATTGAAAGAAATTTTTTTTTTGCTGTTTTATTAGTTTTCAGTTATAATTAAACAAAAAATGAGTTTAAAAATAAATTTTCAGCAAAATTTCAAAAAAAAAAATAATCTTTTACCCAAACTAGTCAGCACCTTAAAGAGTACCTTCTTTTTTTGTCTAAAATTTTAGTTTTCGTTTTTTGTTTTGGGTTTTAAATAAGTAAAACTGATTTTTACATGAGATTTTGTGAAGATTTTTGGGTCTGATTTGAATTAAAGGCTAAAACCGTATAATATTGAAAATTTTGAAATACTATAGGTTTACAATTGAATTTTAAATATAATTGTTTTAAAAATAAGGAAAGCGCTTCCTTTTACCTGCTTCTTCTTATATCATTTAAAATAATAAAATGGGATTTAATGAATGAGGCAATTTTGTTTTTAATGATGAAACGATATTAAAAGCATGAAATGAACTATGCTTATTAATATCTAATTCTTTTTATTTTAATAGATGTAAGTTATAACAAAATTCAAGAATATAAAGTGCAATTGGATTTTGGGGTCCAACTGTATTCAAACAGGATCCTACACTATTGCCCACACATTCGGCATGTAAAATGTGCCGAACTCTAAATCGTCTGAAAATATTTATACAACTAAACATTTTTCCCTGCAACTTCTTTTTACCTTATAGAAAAACTATCCTTTCATTCTCTATTAATTAATACTTAACACTATTTAAAAATGTCATCTGAAGTTTTAAATGTGTTCCTTACGATACTACTGTAATTCTATTGGTACTTCATTAAAATTCAGCTTTTTTAAGCTTGGAGAATAATTTTCCACTTTTAAAAAAGAAATCATCACAAGAGTTTTCTGGGTTATAGATGATGATTTCCTTTGTCAATATGTTACGATTAAAATAAAGAGCTTATGAATCGTATTATGTTCTTTTTCGGTAACTTATGCCAGCTTTAGATAGATGTACTTTTACTTCGATTCAACTAAAATAACTCCATAATTTTTATTGATACTTGAGTAATTGAATATTTAGTTAATTAAAATAGTTTTCCTGTATTTTATAAGAAAACATGATTCGCATGAAAATGAAAGACCCATAGGACATTCAGTTTCACAGTTCTTTCCATCTCCCAGTATCAGAAAGGGTTTTTATTACATAGGGCCTCAGATTTTACATACGACTTATTAAGAGTTCGTAGAGTTCATGCCGAGGAAGAATTAAGACTACATTAAAGGCCAAATGTAGCCAAACCAGATATTGACGTAGCTGATATCATCCAGTTTATTATTTTAGATTTATTATTTTGAATATTATGAGCATTTGATAAAAAGCACGTTGACCATTATGTGCTTTTTCAGGCTGTTTCAAGTAAAATCGACAGAAATTGATTTAATTGTCATTGTGATATTTATCTCGTTGCAACTTTAAAGAGATTTTGAAACATTTTTGAGCATTCAGTGGTTGTAGAATATAGTAAATGTAGAAAAGAAAAATAAATTTCTATATTTAAACAAGCTGTTATCTCCGTTAAAGCATATTATTATTCAGTTACATATCTTTTCGGCGAGTAGTCGGTGGTTAACAAGCAAATTTATCCCCTACTCTTATAACTGATAAAACGACTATTTACATTTTACGACTGAAAGCAAATATGTCACATAAATAATATTAGTAAAAGCTTTTCTTATTTTAGCTTAGTATTTTGTGTGTTTGATTTTATTATTTTACTGCAATTGTATTTATATATATATATTTGGGTGAGTTTTATTTCATTTTCCGAACTGGTTTGTAAAAAATTTGATTTTAATTTCTTTATTTGTAGGTGAGATTTAACAATAATAGGAGGTTTCCAAGATGCTATTATTTATTTATTTTATTTTTTTATAGTTTCTGGAAATTAGAAGCTCATTCTTCAAGAGATTTTATATTTATTACAGAACCTACCATCTGAAACTAGTAAGGTACTAACAGATGATTCTTCAGATGAAGAAGTCCCAACAAATTATCTGCTGGAATTGTCGCTAGATTTTAATCCCAAGATGCAGTGCTTTAAAAATACTCAACCGAAACCGCCCTAAAGATATACACAGATTAATACATTTGTCAGTATTGATGCAAAAAATCGTTTCTTTGAATATCATCAAATTAAGTTTATGTGAAAACCTGCTTTTGTATGTAAAAAAAGTGAATAAATTTTTAAAATTTAATTATTTAAAATTAAATATTCTGTGCTTTAAGATATTAGTTTTCTCTTGTTATTTAGCATTTTTAAGCCTTACATAAAATGTCATGCGGTTATTTTATATCATGATTATATTTTAAACCCCGTGTACTGGAAGGTACTTTTAAAGTACTAATTTAATTAATTATGTGATTCCCTCTGGGTCACACCTTGAACACCAAGATTAATTTGAGGCAAAGAACCACCAAGAGCCATTTTGAATAATAATATTATTTATTTTTGTTATAGTTTCCTCAAAAATCTCTGATAACATATAATACAATAATGTTACGTCGTTTAAAGGGGATTTGCCTTTATATTAAATTAAATTACTAAAAATACAATTAATTACTAATCTAGCTCAACTCAAGTAAGGTTTACCGAAATAGGAGATCCGAGAAACACACGTATTCGAATTCTTAACTGTCATTAACTTTAACTAAGTAGCTCAAACTGACGCTTACTTTAAGCTTACTTGAATTATATTTACCGCTGGCTTATATCAGCTTTCTGGTACGTCTAGCAGCACGACGTCTTCACGAATCTAATCTATTTAAATCTTCTAGTTTTGCATTTACGTTATTGGCTCAATAGCCTACCATCATCTCTCTTGCTTTCTCGCAACCCTCGACTTAAATACCTTATCTAATTTAAATATCCCATACTTATTTTGGAGTTGATTGGAAATAAATGCGAATTTATATTCCCCAGAAAGACGCCTAAGAAGATTCGTGAAAAGGTTCCGTACAGATTCGTCACAATTAGCTGTAACACAG